>PVIJ01006840.1:0-88049 GCA_004024925.1 Scalopus aquaticus
ATACAGCTTTCCATAGTGGTTGGATCAATTTGCATTCCCACCAGCAGTGTAGTAGAGTTCCTTTTTCTCCACATCCTCGCCAACATTTGTCGTTGCCTGTTTTATTAATGTGCGCCATTCTCACTGGGGTGAGGTGGTATCTCATTGTGGTTTTAATTTGCATTTCCCTGATTATAAGTGATGTTGAACATTTTTTCATCACATGAATTCTTGAGTGGTTAACTGTGTGGTTCTACCTTGGCATCTCTTAGGAGGTGGCAGGAAAGATGTCTGGCAGGTCTGTTATCTGAACATATGCCTGAGCTGTGGAATCTGCTTCTGAGACGACACTCACATGGGCTGGGTGTTCGAAGAGGCCTCAGTTAGTCTTCTTTTTTTAAAGATTTATTTATGTATGCATACAAGCTGGGGTGCAGGCCAGAGATGTGGGGTGTTGAGAGGGTTCATCAGAGACAGAGTGGGGAGCAGAACAGGCAGGTCGACCGCAATACACTGCTGCCTTCTCAAGGCAGGAGAGGTCTTCTGTGCCATGTGGGAATCTCCCTGGTTGGGCATTGAACTCACGTTGCAGCTGCGGACAGCTCCACAGCACTGCTCTTAACCAGTTGTGCCACCAGGGAGGCCTGGCCTCAGTTGGTCTTTATGGAGGTGTCTCCATGGGCTGCGTGAGCATCACCTTGGCATGGGGACTGACTTCCCCAGAGTGGGACACCCAACAGACACCAACACAGAAGGCATAATATTTTTTATGACCTCACTTTGAAACACAATCATTTTGGCACACTTTATGGGTTGCACAGGTCAGCTTTTTCTAATGTGAGAGGGCACTATCTACACAAAAGCATGAATTAGGACCACTCAGGGCTTCGCTAGAGGCTGTTGGTGGTCACATGACTTTGAACATGGTCTCCCTTTGCCTTCACTGTCTTTGCCTCCTCTCTGCCTGGCACTTTTTTACCCCTCCTCCTAGAATCTTCTCAAATGCCACCCCCTCTATGCAGTTGTCTCTAGAGTCCATTAAACAGAACTAATACTTTTCTTCTGTATTTTCCCATTGCACTCTGTACATATTTGTTAAATCTTTTTATTTTAAAATGTCTAGCCCAAAGGCTTGAAGCAAAATCTTTTTAAAAGGTGCATTTTATTATAAAGTACAGTTTTATCTTGCCACTAAGTGCTTTATCAAAGAGAAGGCCAAGGAGTATGAAAAAAAGGGTCATATCTTATTGAGCGTTTCTAATATTGAGTGAATTTTGGCAAATAACAGGTACTGGTGGGACATGTCAATGAATTAATCTCATTTTCTTCATGTTATTTCTAATCTACTTTCAGCCACCAAAATTAAGATTAATGAAGTAAAGAACAAAAGTAAAATGTTATTTTTCATTTCAACCATAAACCTAGGTAATAGGAAACAACTAAGGGAAAGGTTGAGGTAAAAACAGAAATGCAACAGTTAAGGCAAGAAAAAGCCTTAAAATTTATATTGCCCAAATATTTCCTTTTGCAAGTGGGAAAAACTGAGGTCCAGTTTTAAACACATTTTTTTTTGTGTGGCAGAAACTAGAAAAGAGGGTTAGTTAATGTTGCTAAAAAGAAGATAATTAAATAACAAGTATATATTTTTTTATTCCTATACCCTTCTCATAATTTGAAATCTCCAATTTTATCCCCCTAAATCTTCCTTAAAGAAGAGCAACAGAGAATGAAATAATTAAATGAGTCCAAAGGAACAGGGAAAGATGTTAACTCCCTATAAGTGAAGACTTAGGCCTTTGTTGTTGGCACGAACAGTGAAGAGCTCCTTAAAAAGATAGAACTTGGAGAAGGAAAAGTTGACACAATGGCAGAAGCATACTGAAGACCAACATTCAACAATAACATGGACTTCCTTTTAGGAGAGGGTAACTCAGGGAATTAGGAAGGCACTGAGAGAGAACGCTAATTTTCAAATCTCTCTGGGTAGATGAGGGCTCATTTTTGTCCCTGTCTCATTCCTCTGTGACTCTTTCTATCTGAAATTGACTTAAGGAGTTCTCATTGTCATGAGTTATACTTATATTAAGGTGAGTTTTCAGATGTTCGTAAGTGAGGAAAAGGTAAGTAAGGTATCTGTGGAAACAGAGAACTCCAGTGTCCTCTTACAGCAAACCCACCAATAAGGCAGAGGCAAGGCATTTGCTGTGTGCTTCATAGCAACAAGAGACATACATCAAATAAAGGTTTTGAGTTGAGTTTTCCAACAACAGACTCCCTGAGGACTACTCCCCGCCCCCATCCTCATTGTGTCCCACAATGCAGCAACAAATACTTAGCACAGATGTTTTCAATTTTTGCTTATTGAACCCACCCAAGGGCAGATAAATTGCTTTAGCAACTGCACTTTCAGACCACTTACACAATAAGCTGAAGTCATTCTCAGATTTTCAGTGAGACTGGAAATACTATTGTAAAATTATAGAAGATTCAAAGGCTTGGAAGAGCCCTTATGATTCATCTACAGTGTTGTTGGAATTGATCAGTGGTTCCCAGCCCTGCTAAATGTAAGAATAACCTGGGGAACTTGTAGCTCTATCCCTTATCAAGGGTATCAGAATCTGTGATGACAAGGCATGGGCATAATTGTTTTTACATTGTAAGTTATCATAATGTACATTCAGTGTTGAGAATCACAAGACCTGGGCACAAGGAGGGTGTGAGAATAATTTAAGCTCAGCTAGAAGATGAATGCAGTCCAAAGTCTGAACTCTAGGTTTTCTGACTTTCAGTGTGGTCTTTTTTCCATTTATGTACCATAGTTACAAAATCTTTGAATAGTTTCTTAACTACCAGGCCAACCAGTTGCTATTGATACTTTTGGACAAATGTCCCCAAGGAAAAATCTGCTCACACTGAATGATCTCTAGGTCAGGTCAATTCATGGTAAACCTTGTAAGGAAGGTCTTCTAGGAAACTATGCATGTCAAATAATGACAGTTTTCTGGGATTGGAGCTTTGAAGGAGCTCCAGTCCCACTGAGCTACTTCTGGTGCTACCAGATCGCTAGTTTCCATGATGATTTTAGAGACTTGGTTATCAAGGCTACCATAGCGCTGGGGAGAGGAAGATGAGAACATGGGATAAATCAGACAACTACAAAGCCTGCTGTTTTTACAAAGATGGAACCATTTTTCTCAAATGTCTCCTGGATTGCTTTCTCTTATTGATTCCAAGTATTTTGTTGATTCTCAAAGTTCTAAAAAATTTAATTGTAACCTATTTTTCCAATGCTCCCATTTCTTTTATGGAGATGATTTAAAGAGGACTGTACTCATCACCTCATCTCAGTTGTTAATCTTTTTCATCTTTACACTTGTTATTTTCTACTGATCTATCTTTAACGTCACTGTTTCTTTTCTCTATCATATCCATTCTGTCATTAAACTCATGCAGTGAATTTATCAACACATTATATTTTTCAGTATAAAAGTTTCCATTTGGTTCTTTTTTATATTTTCTATTTCCTACCTGATTTTTATATCCATTCCTTCACATTTATTGTATTTTCCATTCATCATTGAGGATGAAACTAACATTTATTTTATTTTAAAGTTCTTATCTAACTTTAAACATCTGGGTTCTTCTAATACACAGGTCATTTTTGGTTGGTATATGTTGACCATTTTTTCCTATAAGAAGGGGTCACATCTTAACAACTCTTTGCATGTTATATTATTTTAGAATGCATTCTGGATATAATCGATGTTGTGCTGTGACTACTCTGGATTTTATTAGATTCCTCTGAAGATAATTTAGTTTTGCAGATATTTTACTAGACTAGACTCAAACATAAGCTGTGTCTCACTGTGGTTGGTATTTCAGATCTCAGCTCAATTCTTCAAGCACTTATGAAGAAGGTGCTTTGACTCTTTCACACACATGTGTAATGTGGTCCAGATCAAAGATTTATGGTGAGTTCATACTCAGGGTTAGGAAATGCTTTTTGGGGGGCTGTCTTCCATTTAGAATTCCATTCTCATTATCTGCTAGCCAGCCATGATTTCTGGGATTCATTTCCCCGGTTCTACCATCCAGAAACTCTATCAAGGTTTTAGCTCCACCTCAATGCTGTTCTGTGTCTTCAGGATTAAACCATAAATAAGAAAAGAATATAAAGGGAAAGAGAAAAGAAAGGAAAAGGAACTTATCCTTTGCTATTTTCTTTTCCACAGTAGCTCCCTCTCAATTCTGTGCTGCTTATATTTATTCTCCAGATCTTTAAGCACTTTTCATATTTGTAAATTATGAAATTACACCATCATCAATGAGTAGAAGCAACAAGACAACAAGATAACTCTTAAACAAATGTTATCAATGACTTTTTTTTTAATTGGCTCCTCTCCTAAATGAAAAGATTTTTTTTTACTTGAAATAAACCTGTATTCTAAACCCAGTAATATTATGTGCTGTGTGACCTTAAGAGAAATACTTACCTTTGTTGGAACCTCAGTTTCCTCTTCCTTAAAAGGGAGAAAATGACAATAAGGGATTTTATGTGAGAATTACAGTGGAGAGTAAAGATAAAATGGTGAGGATACTATCTGCCACATGATCAGAGCTTAGGAAATACCAGCCCAGTTTTCTGTGCAGCAGTAGAAGTGGAATGAAATGAAACTAACTGGTGATTACTTCACTACCGCATTAGAAGGCAGTAAAATCAACATCTGAAAGATCCGGACTGATAAGATTATCTAGATCACTGCTAAATCTCCCTGCCACTTCATACTGGGAGCCTGAGACACCTAACTCCCAACACAATCTTCCAAAAAGCAGTCCTTTTGCACAGTTCCTCTGAAAGACTCTTTGTACTAGCAGACAATACCCAGAGTGTGCCTTCCAGATAGACAGTATGGTGAAGCAGCACATTAATCTCCCCCCAAATCCTATTTCATGTTTTCCGTACTTTGCACAGGGGCCATGGTGGGAACAATTGAGCCATTGAAAAATCACAGGCTGACCTCCAGCTCTGCTCTCTACCTGGGTGAGTAAATTTGGATGGCGAACAAGTGCCCAGCCAAAGGTTGCTTCCTGTTCCCCGACTGAAGCTGGCTGCAGTTCAGTTATGTCTCTGCAGTAAGACAGCCACTAGAAAAGATGTTAAAAGTGCCCACCCAGTCAGGATTTAATTAATAGTCACACAAGAACCAACTTCCTCCCACTCTGGGAAAAGGAGGAGCTTGGCAGCTGCCTGTTCCCAGGCTGCCAGCCTTGGGTCCTTTGAAGACCTCAGTGCACACCTTGCCAGGAGGCTGGCACCAAGGTCACATGATCCAGCCCCTCAAGAAATGTTGGCTGCACATGAACCTGCTTATCAAGTTATTTCCTGAAAAGCTTCAAAATCCTCCAACCCTTCTTGCCCCATTCACATTTTCTTGGCTGTTTCCGGAGTGTCTAAGGCTGCCTCTGTTCAATTTTCTTTTCCTTGATTGTCATTCTTTTTCCCCTCTGCCTCCTGCCCCTAGTTCCAATTAAAAAAATCCTTAAAGACTTATTTATTTATGCATATAAGAACTGGGGTGTAGGCAGAGGTGTGGGGTGGTGAGAGGATTCACCAGAGACAGAATGGTAAGCAGAACAGGCAGACTGACTGAAACACACTGCTGAGGGGAGCAGCAAGTGAGGCAGGAGAGGTCTGCTGCGCCATGTGGGAAGCTCCCAGGCTGGGGATCGAACTCATGCTGCAGTGGCTGCAGATAGCTTCAGAGTACTGTGACTTAACCCATTGTGCCACCAGGGAGGCGCCCAATTAAACATTTTATTTCTGGACCCAAAACTTGAATTTTAGATCATTTTCACATATTATGATAAATTTTCTTCTCGTGGATTGTTTAAAAATACAAAAATAATCCTGGCTCCAAGGCAATTGAAAAATAGGCAGCAGTCAGAATGGGCCCCAGTTGATTATCATTCTTATATAGTTACCATTTTTTTATTATTATTATTATTATTATTATTATTATTATTATTATTATTATTATTATTATTATTACTTGGTGAGTAGCATTTTTTAAATTGAGGCAACATTGGTTTACAATATTGTTTGAGATTTAGAGGTGTAAGCTGTCCTTCTGGTGGTGTTACCACACTACATCCACTCCCAAACCACCCATAATCCTCTACCATGTGCATTGTGACCCCTCCCCACTGTGTATAGTTGCCATTTGGGGGTATTACTGGGGGCCATGCACTCCCCTCTAGCTGAAATGCAAGCAATTCTAGTTATTATAGTGACCTCTGCCTAGGTCAGTCCTTAACAAGTGAATGGCGTATGGGTTGAGGGTCTGCTCTGGATTGGGGTCCAGAGTAAATTTCCAGGTACTTGTGATTTTCTGTGCATGCAGGTAAAGTGGGCCCTGGTAGGGAGAGCATGGCCTTGGAACAAGAAATGCTGGCTCTGGGAGTAAATCACTCTGCAGACCGTGTGTAAGAAAATGAGCCTGGGATGCAGGTACATGTGCATAGGGTACTATGCATTGCCCGTCACCACCACACACCTTTTCTGCTTAGCCCTTATCATGGCTGCCCTTTTGTCTGTCAGTGACATACCTCAGTTACTCACTATCCTTATCCATGAATCAAAACAAGGCAGAATGTTGTCCATTTCTCCTCTCTCTGGTAATGTCCAGGACAAGTAGTGCTAACTTTTGCTGAATAATTAATTAAATGCCTTACCTTAGATGAAAAAACTACGTCTCAAAGAAGTGACTTTTCCACTCACCAGATGGATTCTTTAGGGGGACTCAGGATATGCATCGGCATCTTCATTGATTTAATACTATCTAAGGAAACATCTGTGAGCCTTGGACTATGTGCAAAATTAGGAGAGGTAGGACTTACTCACCATATTTAAAAATGCAGAGAACTACAGAAATTCATACCGATACATGAAACCTGCAAAGTATACTCCTTCCATATGATTGATGTGTAACATCCACCCACTTAAATTGTACAATTCGGGGGTTTTTAGTATATTCATAGTTTTGCAATCTTCTACATTTTCCTTGACTCATGGCTCGTGCAAAACAATAGCCTTGTTCCCTGAAGGTCCCAGAGTTTTGGAAACAGAATGGGTGAGCTGTTTTAAAAATGGCACTAGGTTATGGCCACCCTAAGTGGAGGGGGTGTGACAATACTTTTACACTGCTGATGGTGCCAGAGATTTTCTTATGGGGTGTAGGAATTAAGTATCATATAGAACTTGGCCTTTTTTCTAATTTGACTGAGCACATGAGTAATTGATCTGTATGAACCCAAAACTGCACATAATCATACAATCTCAATGAAAATTGTGTCTTCCCTGACAATTTTTTTTACTTGAAAATTTTTTTTCAAACATGTTCTCTATGAGTTCAGAAACATTGGGAAAGACCCAAACCTATTTGTGGTAAAATTAATTTTAGGAGTTTCTTTGTAAAATTTAGAAATAACGTTATTAAACTTTGGTTACATTGTCCATTATTACATTTTGGCCTATCTTCACCACTGCATAAAAGGCACCAGATAGGTAATGGTTCTGATGGACCAGTAGATGAAGTATGGATTGAGAAGATGAATTCTGTACCGGATTATGACAAAAAGCTATGCCTGATGAGTGGGAGATTGTTCAAATGTCACCACAGGTGAATCTTATTTTTGAACCAAAAGATTTAGCTCTTTCTCCTATTACTGTAACTTTTCAGTGTTCACATCTGTTTATAAATCTGAAATCTTTTAAGTGCACTTACTACTTTTGGTGATTTTAAGTGAAAGCATTCGAGTTTAACAAATAAGTTAAATGGTAATATTTGACTTATTTTTATAGATGCCTTTTATTTTATGGCTACCTTTCCTTTACGGCAAATAATAACAGATTCTCCACTTAAAGGAATTAATGGAAGTTTCCTTTTTAAGTAGTTGTAGATCAAAAATTTTTTTTACTTAGAAAGATGAATTAAAAATTTAGGAGCGAGCTCTCCTGCCTGCCTCGACTAGGCAGGTGTTTCTTTTCACAAATCCTTTCTCTTTGCAAAGCAGCAGTAGCAGCTCTCCTGCCCACCTGAGACTACACAGGGGCCCCTCTTTCTTTCTCCTTTTCCTAATAAACCTGTCATTTGAAAATGTTAAAAAAAAAATCAGGAGCGCTGTTATGTTCCTACGGGGAACTCAGGATGTTAGCAAATGGATGGCAGAACAAGTCACTTCTCCCTTCTCTTTAGAGGAGGAAGATGCAATTGCCCAGACCCATGAGCAACTGATCAAAGTTACTTCAGATGTTAAGATCCTCAGCACCAGTGGAGATCACAGAGGTGTTCAAGGTAAGGCCGACAGAGCATGGAATCCATGTGCCTATGCTTACAGTTTCCAAAATTAACCCACAGAGAACCTAAGTCGGAGACCTTTCCTCTATCACATTCAGCAACACAGCCATGGTGACCGAAGGTTGGGGCTGTGTTCTGAGAAATGTGTCGGTAGGCATTTTCAATGTGTGAAGGTCAGAGTGTAATACACAACGTAGATGGTGAAGCCTACTACACACCCAGGCTGAACAGCAGAGCCTACCGGGACTGCTGTCATATATATAGATAGATCTAGATCTAGATCTATCAGTCTCTCTATATATGACATATATGTAGCCTGATGTTGACTTGAATGTTGTTAAATGACACATACTGTAATAGGTTCCATGCTATTAGTTTTCTAGAGCATTTCTTGCATGATACAAGGTGCAATGAGATCATCCTTCCCTACAATTAGCATATAGAATCCATGACAAGAGCACTCACTGTTCCTCATTTTCCTCACTGTTCCTCATTTTCTCTTGCTCGTTCTCTCTCTCCATCCTCATGGACTTGGTGTTGTAGGCTACCCTCTGGTCCTATTGCCCAGGAAACACTCTCATCCTAGAGAGAAGCATTTATTTGAGAATGAACACCCTAGTTATACAAGTCCTTAAGTATCTTTCATTGAAAAGGCTAAGTGGGAATTTATTACCGCCCATCCCCAAGTCCCCCATTATCTAAGCTCTGCCTATAATTCTCCATTCTTAAATTATTTATTGTCATATCCCTTTCACATGCATCACAAGAGCCATAATAAGAGTTCTAAACCCTAAATATCCTCCTCTTCCTTTTCTATGTGTCTCAGGGTCATGCAGCACGATGACAGAACCACCTTTTAAAGTTCCATTGACCTGGGTTTCAGTCCTGACACCATCAGTGACCACGTGTGCTTGGGACAAACATGTGATCTCTCTGAATCCAAGTTATCATCTTTAAAAGGAAGAGGATAGACTCTTTCTAATTGGGATATTATGAGGATTAAATGAGATAACATATATGAAGGGTTTAACTCAGTACCTGTCATCCATACAATACTAATATTTGGTTGCTTGTAATCCTATTTTATTACCAGAAGGTGTAAAGATACTTTCTCTTTTCTGCCACTTATTCCATTCTCCATTCTTAACCATAATTTCTTTTTGTTGTATTTGCCAAAAAGCAATAAATCATATAAAAAAATCTCTGAAGTATATTTTAAAGATAACCATGTATAAACAATCCATACATGTGATCATGTATGTGTGTATGTGTATTAATCACAGATGTAGGGGAAAATACTGTTTATTCAGATCAATTGGACAGACATTGCCCAGTGATTATTATACTCCACTGGTCTGATTAGACAAATGTTTTTATTAGATTTTTCTTCCTTCTTTATCCTCCCTCTCTTTTTCTCTGATCTTTTCTTTCTGCTAAAAGATTTGTTACCACAGGGACCACCCTAGTGGTGTAGGAATTAAGTCTCAGCACTTACACCACTGAGGCCTGAGTTCACATATGGTGCAGCAGATTTCTCCTGTCTCACCTGTTGCTTCCCTCAGTAGTGTATTTCAGCAGATTCACTTGTTCTGCTCCCCACTCTGTCCTAGTGAATTCTCTCACCCCCAGCATATCTGGGCTATACCCCCATTATTCTACGCAAAAATAAATATTTAAAAAAATTTCTAGAATGTCTCTCAAATAAAAATAAAAAAAACCCAACAACTATAAAGGTTTATCTAACTTAAATGATATCCTTAAATAAATGTTTATATGACCATAGAGAAGAACAAAATAATATCTCCTTAAAATGATAGGGTCATCTGTTTCATCCTAGAATTTGATAGTTTCTGATTTTCTTATACACATGCAAGAAAAATCATTACTATCTTTTCTTTTTATTTTTTAAGATTTATTTATTTATGCATACAAGCTGGGGTATAGGCCAGAGGTGTGGGGTGGTGAGAGGATTCACCAGAGATAGCGTGGGGAGCAGAACAGGCTGATTGACTGAAATACACTGCTGAGGGGAGCAGTGGGCAAGGCAGGAGAGGTCTGCTGCACCAAGTGGGAATCTCCCTGGCTGGATATCAAATTCCTGCTGCAGTGGCTCTGGATAGCTTCATAGTGCTGCGTTTAACCTGTTGTGCCACCAGGGAGGCCCGCCATCTTTTCTTGTCTGTCCCCCCCCAACTTTTAATTTTTCATTGAGAAATTCTGAGATTTTTAATCAAGTTGAATCACCGTGGAAATTACTGAGTTCCATTTTATTCAAGAATGTAACAAGGCCCAAAGATAAACAGAACACTTTATTATAAAACTTATAAAATAATTAAATATTACACATATATTTTGACGTTTCTCTATAACCCATGGTTTTATTCAACATTTTCCCTCAGAATTAATATCACTTACTCAGAGAAGCAAGTGAGAACACATAAGAATAGGCTATTAATAAATTAATTTTTTCATAAAATAAACATAAAATAATAAAATGATAATTATATAAAGAAACAAGTTGCTATTTTTCAGAGGGCAAGGGAGTGGTGATGTGGAACCAGTTTTTCTGATGATAAAACGGCTACTACTCTAGGCAAAACCAAGTGGGCTGAAAGAGTATTGTAATCGTCATGTCTCTCAGTTTTGAGAAGGCATGATTTTAATTAGAATGGGAACAAAGGATGCTCTAAATTTAACAAACCACTGTCTAGTTGGTTATGCTGAGCTGGCAAATCCCTGCTTGGAGACTTTTAAAAAAGTAATAAAACTGGGTTACATTCATCAAAGAAATTGAGGAATTGAGTAGAATTACATAAATATGCCCCTTATAACCACATCTCAAAAATTACAGAAGGGCACAGTCTTGTAAGTTACTTTGGTTTTGGCGGAAGAGTGTGGTGTTTTTCCAATTGAGAACAATTTTAAGCTCATTAGTGCCTAACAACAGCTGGCTTGTGAAGACTGAAAATACCATCTGAAAGATTATAAAATACTCATATTCATTAAAGGGTCTTGGCATATTATGATTTGTTAATATTAATGTAGCAAGACAACAGATGGATTTTTCTATTGCTGCTATGACTTTTTTCTCATTAACTAAATCCAAGGGCAAATTTAAACATGTCAGTTGGTAGGAAAAAAAAAAAAAGCCACAAGTGGCCTTTAATTTTCCAGGCAGCTCTGATAATATGTCAGGAGCATTAAAATGGTCTCCTCTCCCTCAAAATACTGCTGTTTTGCTATTTAGCTCCTCCTAGATTTTTAAATCAGAAATGAACATCTTACCAGCTCCGGTTTTCAAAGAGCAGATTCAAAGCCCCTTGTTCTTACTCAGGTAGCACCAAAAGTGATGAGGTTGATATCATGTACAGGGCATCACTAATTGCCTTTTTATGTGAGTTTTGTAGGATTTTTTTTTCTTCTTTAATTAAATGGAGATCATAATGAGGCCATGTGGCTTTGTTTCAGGCTATTTCTTGGAACACTTTTCAAGTTGTTAATTTTAGTCTTGGAGACTCTATAAGCAGAATATACTTTAAACAAAATATTAACACACACACACTAAATAAACGTACAGGAAGCTTGCTAGTCCAGCAGCAAGCAATACATTGAGCACCATTTGGCTTCTGCATAACTCCTGGCTGGGGGGTGAACTCCAAGTAGCAGGCAGGGTGTTCTCTCCATGTTGGGGAGACTCCCAGTCTCATTCTTTGATCCGATGTCTTTCCCTTTGATCTGTCCCCAAGTTGCCAAGATTCTCACTATGTCAAAAGTCCAATTTGATGTAACTCAGAGGGATTCGTCACTCCTTGCATGTAACAGTGCAAATCAAAGTCCTGTGTTTCTGTTCGTTTTGTGCCCAGATTTGACATCACTTCTCGTTTTCAAGTGCTTCTGAGAGTACCATGTGCTTGGGGGAACAGAGTCAGGTAGAGCCACCTTATCCAATGCGGGGGGTTGCTCACAGAGGGTGTCAGCTCTCAGCTGTGGATGGGAGAGGTGGCTGGGTGCCCTGGAGGTTGAAAGGTAAGATCCTGATAACTTCCAGATCAGCTTTTCCTTGTGCATGACTTGCAGCATTGCTTGCCATAAAACTTGTGGTTGCAGACACCGTGTTGAGGAACGAGATGACACCAGCTAAAGAAATCGACACAGGATGGGTCCTCTAAAGTGAGAACAGGTATTTAGTGGGTTAGAATGAGGGTCTTAGCCTTTTTCTTACAGGGTGATAGGCTGCAGAACAAAAACCTAGGCTCACCTGCCTTATGCCTCTGTGTGCTTCTTCCCATGACACATCAGGACTTTAAGGGACAATAACCACTAGCAAAATTTAAAGAGGTGGGCAGGAAATGGATGTTTGAAAAAAACTCATATCCAGCCAGAGATTATTGTCTGGTCCTTCCCCAAATGGTCTTGGAGATCCCACCTTGCATCCTAGGAAACTAAAGTAGCTCATCAGGAATCCTTTGAGGATCTTGTTAAACTACTGGTCCCTCTTCAAAAGATTGGGGATGGTGGAGATTTCTAGCAAGTCTCCAGAGGATGCTGCTGACCCAGGAGGTCCTATACTTCGGGGAGCAAGGAGCTTAATGTATTGGGAGTCAGGACATCTGGATTTGAGGCCCAGCTGCAGCCCAGATTCAAATAGTGAATTTACATCAGCACTAGTCCTTTCTAACATTTCAGTTGTGTCGATCACATAAGAGATGGGATGCTCTACTGGAAGCAGAACAGAACAGTGGAGCACTTTCCATATCTGTCCTGGGCCTCTTCCAAGTGGAGGGTTGCACTTCATTTGTGGCCTTCTTGGTTAAGTCGGGACACGTCTGGGTCCATCTGACTACTGGCAGGAGGGAAGAGACATTGGTGATGGTGAAAAAGGACAAGATGGTCTGGAAGATGTGACCACTTGCTTGAAATGTATTTCTTTCCCTGTCTGATTAGCTTTCTGCAGAGAAAGGCTGTAGGCTTGCAAAATTCCAGCATTGCTTAGAAGAGATCTGGCTCTGAGCAACTGCAGTAGAACTAGTTTTCTTGTCCTGTGCAAGTCTCAGACTCAGATAAGACAGGAAAGACAACAGAGAAGGGAAAATTGATGCCCAGATCCCAGGGCTAAGGCTGTAAGATGCAGATAAAGCAAAACGACTTAGAGATAGGAAGTGCTAGGGACAGGGGAGAGCAAGTGAGGAACTGTCCTGAACCGGTTTCACCACAGACTGGAAAATGTGGGGTAAGAGACTGGATGGTCTGGGAAAAGCTGGGATTGGATTAAAAGGATTCTTTAGCACATCAATGCAAGGACATCCAATTCAGCTGAAGAGTATTTCCTGGTGTCAGGTTACTTCAAAATAAATTGGGCTCATGAAAATTGAATTTCCCATTTTTCCGTCAGTACTCACTGCATTTCATTTGAACTGGCTTGAAGTGAGAAAACATTTAAGGCATAATACTAGACTAATACCTATGTGCCCTAATGGGCTGTCATTTATCTGTCTCCTCCATTAAAATGTGATGTCCTGTGGACAATTCTTGTTTTTTTCCTGCATTCCCACTGCCTAGCAGAATCTCGGGTGCCCTTGATTAATTTTTCATTTTGTATTCAAGTAAAATTTAGTTTTAATAAATGGACTTGCAAGAGGACCGTTTCCTCCTTGCAAAGTAAGACTAGTGGCTAAAAAACCTTGTCACAGGGTTAAATATTCCCACACACCCATATAAACAAGATGGTTTTGAGCAGGCACTGGGTGGGCCTGCTCAGGAGCCTCTTAGGAGCAATGAAGGTGCAGCGGACAGGCTGCCCGACCCTGGAGGGTGCCACCCACATGGGTGAGATTTTGAAAGTTTCGCTGAAGACTAGTACAAGTGGCCGGAGAGTGGGGCCCTTTACCTCTCTTTTCAGGAGCGGGACAGAAGTTTGTATTACAGGCTCGAAGCACTGGAGGTTTCTGACGGAGCAGACAGCTTGAGGAAGGTCGGCCCTGCTGAACACAGTGGACTGATCGGGTCTGGACCCCTCCTCCACACGTCACCGTGCACTGCAGAAGTGGGAAAGAGGAAGGCGTCAGAGCACACAGCGGGATGGTGTCCTTTCTATGTCACTGACATCAAATAGAAGCAACCCCCAGGCTTCATGAGGTCACCAGATGTCTGTCCAGAAAAGCAGGGATGCCCAGTGCTGGGGACATGTGGGAGCTGCTTGATCTGATGGGAAGGCAGATGCTACAGCAGCTACCTATCTTGCCCTAGAATGGGTATCTCCCAAAGAACAGAGCTCCTAGAAATGCAGAAGCTGCCATAAGAATGCAGGGCCTGGGCCTCCCCGGTGGCGCAGCCGTTGGGCGCTGCGCTGTGGAGCTGTCGGCAGCGGCGACGCGAGTTCGACGCCCGGCCAGGGAGAATCCCACATGGTGCGGCAGACCTCTCCTGCCTCACCCGCTGCTCCCCTCAGCAGTGTACTTCTGATCTGCCTGTTCTGCTCCCCACTCTGTCCCTGGTGAACCCTCTCGCCGCCCCACGCCTCTGGCCTGTACCCCAGCTTGTATGTATAAATAAAATAAAATCTTTAAAAAAAAAAAAGAATGCAGGGCCTGGGGTGGCACAGAGGTTAAACGCTGTGCTGTGGAGCTGTCGGCAGCAGCAATGCGAGTTTGACGCCCGGCCGGGGAGCTTCCCACATGGCGGGGCAGACCTCTCCTGCCTCGCCCCACTGCTCCCCTTAGCAGTGTATTTCCGTCCATCTGCCTGTTCTGCTCCCCACTTTGTCTGTGGTGAGCCCTCTCGTGGCTCCACGCCTCCGGCCTATACCCCAGCTTGTATGCATAAATAAATAAATCTTAAAAAAAAAAAGAATGCAGGGCCACCAGAGGCCTACCCGGTGGTGCAGGGGCTAAAGACACAGTGCTATAAAGCAATCGCCAGCCACTGCAACTTGATTTCGATTCCTGGCCAGGGAGATAACCCACATGGTGCAGCAGACCTCTCCTGTCTCACCCGCTGCTCCCTTTAGCAGTGTATTTCAGTGGATCCACCTACTGTGCTCCCCACTCTGTCTCTGGTGAATCCTCTCACCTCCCCTGTACCTCTGGCCTATACCCCAGTTCTTGTATGCATAAATAAATTTAAAAAAAAAAGAATTCAGGGCCAAATGCAGACATAGCCAGGCAATTAATCACAGTGTTTAAGGAATTCCAGAGAATCTCTGCAGATGCCACCCTGGCAGGGATTATAGTCTAGAAATGTGGCCCTGGTGTCCAGGCAAATTCTGAGTTAGCATGGTGGTTGTGGGGCTCCTTAGAAATCAAGGATTTCACTGTCTGACTAAAATGAAAAATGAAAAAAGACTAGGGATGTCAACAACCTCCTTTTTTCCAGACACATATGAAGATTTCAAATAAAGATATTTCAGAAGAAAAAAAATCAAACAAGAAAACATTGTCATGGAAAAAGCCCTTAAATTGATTTTTGTTGGTGTGTTTTGCTTTAAAAAATTTACATTATCCTTGATTTTCTTATTTTATGGCAGACAGGTGAAGGCAGCAGCCTGAATGAGCAACACTATCTGGCCTGGTATTTGGGGTGGAAAAGGTATGAGTTTTGGAATTAGTCCCACCTTCAAGTACAGCTGACTGGTTGTCATCACACCATCTAAACTAGGGGTCGACAAATACCCTTTACAGAGCATTTTCAGTTTTCTGGGACATGTGGTCTTTATTGTTACTTAATTCTGCCTGGTAGCACTAAAACAGCCATGCACAATATGTCAATGAACGAGTAGGGCTGTGTTCTAATAAAACTTCATTTACAGAAAACAGACAGGGGAGCAGCTCTGACCAGCTGGCAGTTATTTGCAGATCTCAGATGTAAATGATGTTGTAACAATTTCCATATTTGTTAAGTGAGTAAAATAATGATAAAATTTCAAAGAAATCCACAGAGACATGCCATCACGCTAGTTACTACTCCCACATCCTCTCAACCACACACACACAGCGGACCCTTGACACAGGTTTGAATTGCGTGGGGCCATTTATACACAGATTTTCTTATAAATAGATCATGTATTGATAAATACAGCACAGTCCTGTGAATGTATTTTCTTAACATTTTTCTTTATCTTTATAGTACGTAACAATACGGCATATAACAACAACATATAAATGTGTTATTTGATCATATATGCTCTCAATAAGGCTTCTGGTCAACAACAGACTTTGTGGACTCAGAAATTACACATGGATTTTTTATGACATGAGGTATGGGGGCAGGCAGGCGATTAGTGACCCAAACCTTGTATTGTCTGTGTCAACTGTATCTGTTTAAAGGTACATGTACACATATACATAGACATGTGAAACTGCCTGTGCTTGCACCCCCGTCCATGTTTCATGACGTGAGGGGGCCAGCACCTCTCAATCATGTGGGTTCTTTGCAGAGCTGTGCACACTCTGTGGTCTAGAATGCTGCAAGGACCAAAACGCAGCTTTGGTCACACGGGGTTGGTTCCTCTGGGCTCAGAGTGGGCTGGGATGCTACATCTGGGAAAGCACTACGCCCTCAGGAATCCAAAGCTGCATTCAAGGCTTCTGATACCAAGGGAGTCTCAGCCCTCTGAAGAGCCCAGATGCTGGGTGTCCTTGGTTAAACTGCCTAAGTTCTCAGATCTACCTGCCTTCTTCATGAAACAGGAGCCACAATACCCAGCAGGAGGTTGTTGCAAGGAGGATGGGGCAAGAGAATAGAGAATGCAGGTAAAGAACTTAGCACAGTGCCCAGCAAGCCTCTGACAAACGGTGGCTATTCTGTTACTCAGAAACATCACCTAACCACCAAACTAGTCAAGACTGTGAGCATTTCGAGAATAAGGAAAACACTCCTGGTGGTTTTGATAACAGGAAACATTAGCATCAGCTAAAAAAAAAACCAACAAAACAATAAGATACCAGATCTCCATTTCCCAGGTATGAAAGCAGAGGCTCACAGCGCAGCCTGTTCGGGGTCTCTCGGGGCCCCACGTGGCAGACTGTCTGGAGGCCTGTGCTCTTTATGTTGGGACAGGTCTCTAACAGCAGCTGTCCCAAAGTCTCCAATACAAGCCTCCATCACAGGTGCTCACCTGTTGCCATGGTGACGCATACCATCCAGCTGCCACGTTGTACACTGGGCGGGCTGGGCAGGTCCCTCGGTTGCAGGTCTCTTCCAAGGCCAGGTTTGGTTTCTTGATATTGCGGCATCTTCGCTCTGGGAAGGTTATCAGCTTTCCCTGGAAGGCCTTCTCGCTGCATTGCATGTCCCTCTTCCTCATACCTACACCACAGGTCGTGGAACACTGGGAGCCGAGAAAGGAGTTGTGAGGGTGCAGAGCTCCGGGGTCCAGTCTGCTGAGCAGCTGTGTCCCCGCATAGGGACACACCAGGGAGGTGAAATGAGATGGGATCACCAAGGGTCAACCGCACACCTGGGTGCCAGGAGTCCACAGATGTGCAACCAGGACCCTCATCCTCCAGGAGAGGAAACTAAAGGCCAGAGAATGCAAGAGACTCTCCAAAGTCACAGCCCTCATTAGCACCCCAAAACAAAATGAGGCCAGCATTGGCTAAGAGACACCATGTGTGTATGAGATGAAGTCTAAGAGAAAGAGGAGAGGCAGAGGAGGAGGGGAGGGTCTCTGTGTGGTGTTTCTCTGATGCCCAGGTTTGGGGTTAAATGCCTGTTAGTCCAGTTCCACCCAACACCTCTCTGAGGAGTGGGGAGTCTGGGTCAAAGAGGCAGGGGGCAGTGATGAGGGGGCTGGAGGCAGCCAACCCTGGAGGGAAGAATCGCCACAAAACAAATAACTGTCCTTTTTTTTAGTCTTGCCTCGCCTTGTCTGAGGTGGGACCTGATGCTGTTATGGCAGAGGAGAGAAAGGACAGAGACTGCTGCAGGAAGCATGGTTTTAATGAGTGTTAATGAGCTTTAATGACTGTTGTGTGTGTGTGGTGGTGGGGCGCTCAGTGAAGAGAGCACTGGTATCAGTGTACCTGTGGTAAGCAATGAAGGATGATGCTGAAGAAGACATGGGATGACAGCCATTTACATACAGAAGCTCCATTCCTGCTCTTACTTCCTGCTTTAGCCTGCCCAAATTCCTATTCACTCTCAAGGTCTTCAAATGCCACCTCCACTTTGAAGCCCTCCTGGATTGCTCTGTGAGACTTCACAGGCGTACCCTAGGGAGAACTCTGTCATGTCTGTAGGTTGCTGACCTGACCAGCTCTCTCAAACCCACATCTGCAGGGGCAGATGTTGCTCATTGTGAAGACACGAAAGTGAGGCTTAGCCCTGTCAATGGCTAACCCAAAGTCACACCCAGAGTGCAGCCTGAAGCCTGTTTCCAATGGATACACATCTTCTTTAAGCTCAAACATTTAGCCATTAGGTTACAGTGTCTCTTGAAGAAAAAGGGCAAGGAGGAGAGAATGACATACCACATTGAAACCTATCACTTCACATAAACTGAATTTCCCAAGCCAGAATTCCGGGAGGCACTTCCACTTCATTTCTGAGGTAGAGAATGCCCTCTTGGGAAATCTCAAAGACACTGTGTCTCTCCCTCCCTGAAATGTTTCATCTTTTATCTTCATCACTGTCATATCCATGCAAGTGCCCTCCCAATCTCTGGTCTTGTCTGTCAGTTCCCTTTTATTTAGAATTTCAGCTGGCTCCCCAAAATTTATGGGGTAAATGTTGTACTGTGTCACGTGAGGCTCTCGTGACTGTGCCTGATGAACTGTGCGTCTTGTCCTGTCCTCTGCCTCCCCTCTCTCCCTGGTGTAGGGTTGGGCCTCTGGAGCAACCTTCTCCAACCCTGCCTTTGTCTGATTCCTCCCCATCTTTCGGGCTCCCTGGGAAGGAGCTTCCTCTGACAAGGATGTCTCCTGATGGAGGGGAGCAGAGAGGACCCCTCCAAGCACTGCACCCACCTTCCCATGGAGGTTCTGTACCGTCACAGCTCAGGCCCCATTATGGGGCGAGGCACTTGGTGAGTGGAGTCAGGAGGAAGAGGGGTGACAAGGAGGCACCCCATCTGTGTGTGCGGAACAGAAACAAACTCATAGCATGTGAGCCTGAGTCAGCCCCGACAGGAGCCAGGACTCACCTCACTCCACGAAGACACCACCCACTGCAGCCGGTTGTTCTTGGGGCAGCGGCCTAGGACACAGCCCTCCTGTGCCTCTGGTCTGGGAGTGCTGGAGCACATGCCCTCGGGGAGGCTCCCGGCCATGGTGGAATGCTGGCACAGGATTTCCCGTTTCCTCACGCCTCGGCCACAGGTCTTGGAACACTTGAGATGGGAAAGAGAAAAAAACCATGGGCATGCCAGTTTCAAAGATTTTCTCCCAGGGAAGGGCTGTGGACATATTCACACGAGTTTGCAAAAACGGTTTTTAGGCATTTAACCAAAGCCCAACTGGCTCACTGGCGGTCTGCTGGGTGGCCCTTCCTTTCACCCAGAGGCTATGGGGCAGGTGCACTTCCTTTGGCCTGGCTGAATGCCCAGTGGCTGCTGTGTTGGCCCAGGTCTGAATGAGACTTTTAAAAATAAGTGTTTTTTCTTAAAATTAAAAAAAATATATATTTATTTATTTTTGCATAGAAGAACTGGGGTATAGGATAGAGGTGGGGGGAAGTGAGAGGATTCACCACAGACAGAGTCTGGGGCAGAATAGGTGGATTGACGGAAACACACCGCTGAGGGGAGCAGTGGGCGAGGCAGGAGAGGTCTGCTGTGCCATGTGGGAAGCTCCCTGGCCAGGGATTGAACCCATGCTGCAGTGGCTGCAGATAGCTTCATAATGCTGAGACTTAAGCCCTCACACCACTAATGAGGCCCTGACAGTGACTTTTATTCAGACTGGAGAAGCCAGGTTTTCTCTCCACAGCACATAAGGAGAGCACCTAGAAAATGCTAATGGCCCACTGGCCAGTGGAAGCATGTCTCCCTCTGGCATGAGGCTACAGAGGGATGATCCGTGCTGCTCCCAGAAGCGTAATAGCAGGAGTACATGCATCCATAATAGCAGCTTTCTCCAGGCTGGGCATTGCACTAACAATGGGGGAAAGCAGCAAAGACTCATCAGATATTTGTGAATATGTGTCTAATGTGACTCTTCACAGTGGTCATTCTTGCATGCACATTTCTTTGCTTCATCACCTCAAGTATTTTGTGAAATAGGGCAGCCAGGGAGAGTCTTGCTTTCTCAGTTGAGTACTTAAATATTTGCTTGAGTCACATTTACTGACATACTGTCCATGGCTGTTTTAGTGCTGCAAAGGCAGAACGAAGTAATAATAAAGACCACGTGGCCCATGGGCTTCCAGGGTCCAGGTGTCCCCCATACCCTGGTCTTCCCAGGCTGGTTCTCCTCTCAGCAGGGCCAGAGGAGAGGTGGTCCCTCTTCTCTGTTCAATAGCAAAAGTCTAGGCACACGTCCAAGCCTGCTCAGAGGACCAACGTGAACTCCCCCTCACCACATCTCAAGGGAGATGGCAATCGAGGAGGATGTCATGATCTTAGTTAGCATCATCTGCCAATCACAGCAGCACAGGCCTTCATGCCTTCCCTGCGATGACGACTGTCAGCTACCACCATAGCCTGGACCCCAGGACCCTCTGACAGCCCTGTGAGATCACTGCCAGTTTCCCATTTTACACAAGAGGCCCAGAAATCAGGGAGCGTAGGTATCTTGACCAAGTATGGAAGCCGGGCAGACAAATTTGTCTCATGCCAGACCATGGCTAGCCCAGCTAGGCACCACCAAACCTATCCCTCATTCACATACACCATTTCTAAATGGGTAATTCTTATTTTATGTTTGCATTTTTTTTTTTCAGAATGGCAAAAATTTTCAAGAGCTGTCCAAAGGGCTTCCAGACACATGGTCTCTAACGGAAGAACAGGCTGTCGGAAGGAACTCTGAAGGACTCCTTTCATCCTGTCATGAACAATTCTCAAAAGAACAAAGGCTCCAGTCGTCAAAAGAAATAAACTGGAAGAAGAAAAACATTCTCTTAAAACATTTCCTTGTGAAATTTGGGGTAAGCTCAGTGAACGGAAGCTCCTTTTCATGGTGTCTCATTTGGAATTCCCCTTCTTCTTTCTCCCATTACCACACTCACCTTACAGATTTGGCTAAAAAACATACTTATAATTTACAAAAGGTGAATTCAAACTCCTCAACTGTAAAGGGAAAGATGAGGCTCAACACAATGGTGGAAGACTCAGTTTCCCCTTTGCTATGAATGTACATATACATGCTCCAAGATATTCCAAGGGTCTTGATGGCCTAACAGATGTAAGATTTTTAAAAAATCCCATAATGTTCTATTCCTTAAAAAAAAAAAAAAGAGCCTATTTTGGCCTCTGTGGGGGATGTGGTAGTGCATTGCTAACTAATCTGAAATCAACCCCCTCCAGGATGTGCTCCAAAGGGAACTATGGTCAGGAGCTGCTACCTGCTTTCTACTTCTGCATTTTTTTTTTTAATTTTTGCATACAAGATCTGGGGTACAGGCCAGAGGTGCCAGGGATGAGAAGATTCACCAGAGACAGAGCGGGGAGCAAAACAGGCAGATCTATTGAAATACACTGCTGAGGGGAGCAGTGGGCGAGACAGGAGAGGTGTGCTGTGCCATATGGGAAGCTCCCTGGCTGGGGATTGAACTCAGGCAATAGTGCTGAGACTTAACGCCTAGGCCACCAGGGGGCCCTACTTCAGCATTTTTAAGCTGGCTGGCTCCCTGGGGTTCATTGAGGATACGACGACCTCTCACCCTTGGCACATGAACCAGAGGATTCTATGTCTGGCAAGCTGTCCAGTGTACTGTAGGACATTTCTCTCCACTAACCAGAACCAGCAGCACCCCTTGACCCAGGTTGATAGTCAACAGTGTCTCCAGACATTGCCAAGTGTCTCCTGGGGAGCATATTCTCAGCAACCCCCGCCCCACCTTGAGAACCTGAGTTTGTGAATGACAGACAGGTAGTTTCACACCTCTTGCAACTTGAGAATTCTATCCTCTCACTGGCGTTTGTGACAGGAGCAAACTGCTCAGCCCCCTCCATGGTCTTCTAACCCTACCTATTTCCATGGAAGCAAGCCTTAAATATCCTCCCTATGCCTTCTTTTTGTATTTTTTGTTTGCTTTGGGGAATTTGACAGCCAGTTTCATCTGCTAACCTTCCCACATGCAAATCCTTTCTGGCTTGCTTGCTAGTCTACCTGTTTCCATACTAATTTCTGAACTTCTAAGGAGGATTCCTAAACTGCTGATGAGGTATGGTCACTCAGGTCATACAAGCATCACAAAAATGCCCCATTTCATGAATTCAGTGTGGTTCCCATGAAGGTATCAGGACTAACGGTTCCAAGCCTCTCCCAGTTAGTTACCTGCGACCAGGGTCCCAGGCTCCATTCTGGAGGGCAGGCCTGGCTATTGCAGACTTGCACCTGAGTGGGAGTGCTCACTGGGCAGAGAGAATGCAACACTGCCTCCTCCTTCTGGAAGGGCTTCTTCTGGATGCACTGGACCTTCCGGCTCTGCTGGCCCCCTGCACACGACCTGCTGCACTCGCTCCATTCACCTGGCTTCCAACTGTCGTGAAAAACACAGTTCACTCCAATGAAGCCTTTGGATCATCCAAAGCAGACACTATGAAAGATTAACCACTTGATGAAAGCCTTAGGTTGTGTTTACAACCAGTAAGGGCAATTCATACCAATCATTCTTTTATGAATTTTGAGGTCTACACTAACATGGTCGAGATATTAGGAATCATATTTAAACACCATGCCATTCAGGGAGAAAAATATCTTTCTGGCCTCCACAGCGAAGACACATGTGCCATCTGGAAATCTGAGCAACTCATTCATTCAGACAGACTTACTGAGATTTTAACTTGAGCTAGGGACTCTCCTAGGCATGAGGGTTGAACAAATGAATGAGGCTCTGTTAGTGCCATTAAAGAGCTGACAATAGAGAGAAGAGGCGGAAGTGTGAAAAAAGAATTATTTCCTGATTAGTTAATACAAAACATAATAATGAGGCTAGTGGAAGAATGATCAGAGAGGGAGAGAGGCGCGTGTGTGCATGCACAGGACGGGGTGCATATCCAGCGAAGGTCTCACAGGGGATATTTCTAAGTAGGCAGTTTCCCCCAAATGATTTTCTGGTTAGCCTTAAAATTTACTGATGGGGTAGAGATCGACAGATTGCTTTTTTCACTGCTGAGACATCTATTTGAAGAGTGACCAGCTAAACTTCATTCCTTTTCGACAACTACTTTTGATTAGTCGAATGTCTGTGTTTTGAAGGCCTAGCAAAAGATCCACCAGACATGATTGTAAACATTTGAGACAGCAGAGGAATGTCTAAAATGGATCTTGGTTTCCAGATATTCTAAGTTTCATTTTAAGAAACAAAACATTATGGAGGCCAAATACGTTTTTTGTTATAGCTTTGGGTTATAGATGCAGGTGTACCTCTGTGAATGGGGAGGAGTGAAGAATGGGCACCATTTTCCCCGCCACCATTTACATGAAGTCACCTTGAATTACAAGTCCCAGCATGCATGAACTGGACTCCTGAATGTGGGGCAGCTGGGGCGGAATGAGGAGGATATATAGCGAGAGCGGAAGGGAGACATGAAAGCAGACCCTAGAGGGGAGACAGGTAGCCAGACACCTGGAATAAACACTTGGGAGAGGCACATGGAGAGGCTGTTTCTGATCATTGATAGTGACAATGGCAGCTGTTATCCTGACTTCATATGAGATTATTTGTAAGATTATTTTCTGTTATATTTTGAATTCTGAGTCGCTCCTAACACAGTTCTCTGGGGCCTAACACCTTATTTTGTGGTCCTGATAGCAAGTATCTTAGACTTGTGGCAAGCATTTGGGCCCTGCTTCTGGTCAACCCCTTCAGAGGTTGTGTAATTTTCGGGGGCTTATTGGGCAATTATTATTTGAAGTCGTTTCTCTTTCTCTCTATGCACGCCACTTCTATTAACAATCTTTTACACTAAGTCTGTTTCCGTTGCCTTTGTATACACAGATGGCAGAATCCCTTTTAGAGCATGCACCCCTTAGCAGTTTGGGGCCCCTGGGTACTCCATGGTTGCATGCTAACATTTGCATTTCTATTACCTTATGAGTTCTAGGGTCACCCATATTCTAAAAAAATGCTTAATTAATATTATTTTATGTTAAGGTATAAAATAAATGAATATCTTATATTTGTATCATTTGTATCATGTAATAAAATATAAAAGTATGTATTATGATGAAATTATTAGCTTCAACATTTGCAAATAATGATATCAAATTCAGATTTCTTTCCTTTATGCAACAAGCATGATGAGTTTATAAAAGTATGAAAAAGGGCATAACACAAGTAGACTTTTGCAGGCTACACATAGTCCCCCACATTTGGAAACCAGTTTGCTTGGACTCTAGCTTGATTCTCTATCTAGTCCCATGCCTCATAGCCCAGATACCTATCCCATCCACTTTCTCCCTTACAGCTTATGTTTAACATTTTTTATAGCATGGGTCTCATTAAATGTTAATGATCAATCTTTATTCATTTTTTACATTTGGTTGTGACTCATCAATGGTAGGAATTACACAACCCACCTCCTAGTTCAGGGCTGGCATACAGTAAGCACCTATGACATGCTTGTTACATGAGCCATAATGGACAACTCCTTTGCCCTCATTTTAATAGGCTTAGAGTCTGAGCTCTTCTTTTAGTATATCCCTAGGGAAAATAGTCCCTGAACTGTCTCACTGTTCCAACAGAAAATGCTGAGAGATAAGTAATAGGGAGAAGAGGAAGGGAAAAATGATTCTGCCCATTTATCTCTCCAACCTTGTAGAGTTGTTGGGAGGGCTTGTTCTGCTGGCATTCAGCTCGTAAACTTGTCATTGCACAGAATATCATTTCTACGTGTAGTCACTGGGGAAGTTTTAAATGTTGGGCATAACCTAGGCTTTCTCCCTTTCCACAGAATCCATAGGGGGTCCCTTTCTTTGCCTGGCAGATATAACCAACGATGGGAGTCTTAAAACAAGAGGGTATCAGCTTGTTATTTAAACTTATGGCCAGCCTCTACACATACTTAAACTTATACACACAGGCAGCTAAAGGAGCAATTTGCTCCACAGTCAATAATAATGCCTGGTCACCATGTCTTAGGGTTGCTGGGTATTTCTTAGAACCAGGTATCTCTTAGCATAAGAGGGAAATCCAGGCAAACCCCCGAATGTCTTTCTCCTTTTTGTGTTCAGAACACAACTGGTTCCACATTTTAAGAGAAAAACTAGGATGAAAGTCAGGCATCTGGGATGGGTAGAGAGCTGAACCCCAAACAATTATGACAAATGCACTTCTTACAAGGAAAAAATGTATGTAGTATATAAAAATATTGTGCAATATAATTGCATCACCGCAAAGCAAACACTACTTATTAAGATGAACTGAAACATTAGTGAACACAACACTGATTTAGAAACAACTCTTCTAGTTCTATAGAAATACTTCTGGCAATAGATAAATCACAAAAGAGACCCCTTTTGACTGGGAAGATTACTTAAAATTAGTGTTCAAACAATAGTGCGGCTAAAATCAATCCCAAAACAAACCCACTGAGCTCCCCATCGTGAACCATCATCAGAAGTGGGGTTACCACTTGGCCTCAAACCCATCTTTTTAAAAAAAGTTGTATCTTGCTACTGTGTAATTTGCATTTGGGTTTCACGGTCTGCATAGTATGATTTTTAAATTCTTGGACAACTATAGACAAGCACATGTAAACTTAACTAATATAGAATTTGGTGTTACTGAAATATGTTTTAGTTTAGAGAAGAGAAATTGCTACATGCAAAGGTTTAAAAAAATAAAGACACTTATGTATTTTTATCACAAAGTTAAATGTGCATTGCAGGGTCAGATGAGTATCTAAAGTAATTTGAGTTTTTTGAGTTATATGTATTAACCTCAACTGTCTCCTCGTTCCTTCCATTACTTTGTTTTGGTGTGTGTATTTGGTATGTGTTTTGGGGGCTTAAATTATTTACCTTTGAATCCCTTTCAATCAGAAGCATGGGCAGTGGGCTTTAGTGATTCCATATCTACACTAAAGGTCACCAATACAGACATAACCAGAGAGACACTGGCCCATGACTTACTATGCAGGGCAGGAGAAAGCATTGCAAATTTTGGGTTCCGTTGTTGGCTTGGTTCTTGCATTGCAGAATGAGGCATTGACTTGAGTACTGAGATCTCGTAAGCAAATGGCCTTTACAGTTATATAACCTGTTAAGACATAAAAAGTTACTAGTGAACATGACAGATGATCAAGTTCATGTTAGTTTTCAAGTTCAGTTTTTAATTTACCAGAGTTCTGATAGTTAAGATCTGGAATCCAAAAATTTTGTAAAAACACCTCCTTTTGAGAAAATCTGTAAATAACTTGAAGCCCTTTCCCCTCACCCTGAGATAAAAGCTCTCATATTTTAATAATGATAATGTATAGCTTCTTAGTTTTCAAGACTGTGGCAGATCCTAGAAACATAAGATGATAACAAATACAACCTTTTGAAATAAATGATTGTAAAGGAAAACATGCCACAAGCTGTAACTCACATTGTAAACATCTAAAACAAAATGTTCTTCAACGAAAACTCATCATATATGAAACTCTAAGATTCTGCTCTTCTGTGAAGCATTCTTCTACTTCCATGAGCGTGTGACATATATATAAACAAGAAGTTGAACTCACAGAATATATACTCATACCTGCCAGCTAGGAATCAATGGTTTTTCTTTTGTTTTGTTCTTTTAAAGTATTTATTTATTTATGCATACAAGCTGGGGTGTAGGCCAAAGGTGTGGGGTGGTGAGAGGATTCACCAGAGAGAGTGGGGAGCAGAACAGGAGGATCTACTGAAATACACTGCCGAGGGGAGCAGTGGATGAGACAGGAGAGGTCTGCTGCGCCATGTGGGAAGCTCCCTGGCTGGGGATTGAACTCATGCTGCAGTGGCTGTGGATAGCTTCATAGTGTTGAGACTTAACCTGTTGCGTCACCTCGGAGAACCAGGAATTTGTGTTTTTTGGTTAGTTGTAGTGATGTCTCACCGCCTTGTTCCAGTGTTTATTTGGGATTTATCAGAGGCATAGATTTGTGTGTGTGTTAATAATATGATTTATCAGTTCTCCAAAGATGGATGTTGCCTCCTCTTTGAATAATGTTGGCCTTTACTGGCTGAGAGGATAGCACTTTTCCTTGCTTGTAAGGATTATTTCTTAGATTTCATTCTTTTCATACTGAAGGAGACTTTGCTGACCCAACACCCCTAGAGTACTGAAATGACACAATATCTACCTTTTTGACAGGTTTTGGCTTATGTATTCTCACTCATCTTCACCCTACCTTCTGCAAATCCCAGTGGTAGTTTTACAATCATAAAAAAGTCAGGAATGTAAATTAAACAGCAAGTTGAAAAAAAATCTGTACATAGGTATGTACATCTGTATATAACCTTATATTTACAAATAAATATAAGTGTTTTATATTTTCCCCTCTAAGTTTCAGATGTGTTCATTTTGAGCTGGTTTTGCTTGACTTGAATTTTATAAGAATTGGTTCCTTTTTCCAAGGAAAATCCTCAAATAGTACAATAATAGTTACTTTCCACAGTGATGGGTTCCACAAAAAACAGTTCTTTTGTTGCTTATTTAATAAACCATACAATTTAAAGAAGCCTGGAGTGAAGAATCCTGCTTTAAGACGACATGGGGAAGATGGAATGAGAAAATCAACTACCTCCACCACAGGAGACAGAGCAATCCGACTGTACTGCGCGCCAGGCGTGGCTGTGTCTTTTTGAGGAAGGCTGGGTTCCATTTGTAACCTTGGGAAGTGAGTACTTCCAAGCTATCCCCGGATTTTTCCCTTGCATCAGAATCTGGACAGTGTCAGATACAAATCAGAGATCAAGATACAGGTCAGACGCTGGAATTCCAGAAATCTCACTGAACATTTTAAAGACATTTGTATGACAATTTGACCTGAAAGTTGATTCACATGTTGTTCCCAAGTATGGCTTAGGTTGATTTAAAGTGACATTTTAAAATGTGTACTCCATATCATCGAGACTGTGAACTAGAGAGCTGTTAAATAGGTCATATGACATTCCCCATAGCCCACATTCCTCAAATCAAGGTATACCCAATTAATAAAGCAAAAAATAATTTTTTTATATTACACTAAAGAACAAAGATTATTTTACGAGGTCTCAAGCTTCACACTAAACATCAAAGTCTAATATGGCACTAACAGAGAGTATCCCACAGATAATGCTTTGTCCTGGGCCACAATTTATAATCCTCCTTCTAGTGATGGCAGAATTTGGGCACAAGGGAAGCAAAAACCTCAAGACATCTCATTTAGATTTACCCATCATCAGCATTAGAATCCACACAAGTTTCCAGTGGGATTTCCAAAGAGAATTTACTCAAAGACAAAGTGATTATTAACTGTTCTGAGATGAGAACATAAGACAAAAGAAAGATGATAGGAAAGATGATAGGGGTTGGTGATACAGATGCTGGAATGGATTTAACCTCAAAAGGGCAAGGGCATAGGATATTTGGATCCTATAAGATTTGACTACTAAAATAAGATGAACCACTTACTGGCACTTTCAAGGACTCCATTGGGCTTTTTTTTCCAGTGAATTATCTCCAAACATTTCTCTTAACAACTCCATAATCAACTCTATAATCTGTCAGTCTATTCTTTTCACCAGAGAAAACCATGACTAATGAAATTGTGCAAGATCACACAGGTGACTTGTGAAAGAGCTTGAAATAGAATGTAGGACCTCCAACCACATGTTTGTGGTGTGGGAAACATTATTTGCCTCTCTTCTTGATGCTCTCCTTTCTCCACTTTTCCTTTTTTTTCTTTCAAGCTCAAAGCATGCATATAAATAGTTAGTTCTCTCCCACCCCATGAGTCCTGTGGAAAATTCTTTACCACCAGAACTGGGCATTCATCGCCAAAAAGCAAAACAGATTTCCAGTTAAAAATAAGAACCCCTGGCTCTATCTCTGCCTGGTGGGATCCCACTTCAATTAAAGTTGGGTGGGTGGCAGCTGTTCAAGGACCTCCGTTATTCCAGACCATCCCTTAGGATGCTCAAAATGATTTCCACTTTGCTATTAGCTTCAAAATCTCCAGACATATTCTGGCTTACTCTGGAGATTCCATGCTGTGAACATCATTTTGTTGTTCAACCAAAGTCTTGGTGATTCCCAGAAACAACGAAAATGTGAATAGATGGGTCTTTGTTCCCTTCACCTCCATCCCAAGCAAAGCAGATAGCACCACCAAAAGGGACAAATAGTAAATTTTTACTAGTTACCAATGAAAATATTCCAAAAATCCTATAGGTACTTTAGTTCTGAGAGTCTTCCTAGTCTTGCATTTCTTATTTTGCAGCTCAGGCACACAGCTGTTCCTGGCATCATGTATTCAAACATACACTTCACACATTTTGAATATATAGCACGCTTTCCTTGAGATTTTGCAGTATTTCTGTTAATGTCTTCATGTGACCACTCCCAAAATCACACTATACCAGTGTTCTTCAAAAGAACTTGTTGCAATGAAGAGAATGTACTATAATCCTGTTGCTGCCATATTCAACAGCCAGGGTGCATCTTTGCTTGTATGTTGAACAGATGTATTAATGTCTAACAGTGGACTCATAATTTTCTTCCCTCTCCTCTCAAAGGCTTCTCTTCCCGATCTCATAAAACGGAAACCTGAGTCTTCCAATTGTTCAGACCAGAAAAAAAAGTTGGTGGCAGTGCCCTGATCTCTCTTTTTCTGATACCCACATCTAACTTAACAGGAGATGGTGTATGTCTTGACTTTCCACTTTTCTCTAATTTGACCATGTCTCACTCTGTTAATTGCTATTGCTTTTCCTCTGGTCTGACTGAGTTACTATCTTCTCCTTTATTTCCATCCTCATGGCAACGGAGAGATGAGGAGAAGCCATATTCTCTAATGGTGAATAGGGACAGGGCCACACATAAAAATAATGAGTGATACTGCTGGTGGAAATGGAAACTGGTCCAGTCACAATGAAAAGCTGTGTGGCGATTCCTCAAATTACTAAAAATGAATTTATCATATGATCCAGTAATTCCACTCCTAGGAATCTGCCCAAGGGACTCAAAAACATTAATTTGAAAGGAAACTTGCATGCCTATGTTCACTGCAGCGCTATTTACAATAGCTACAATATGGAAACAACCTAAATGCCCCCAAACAGATGAGTATGTCAAGAAGATACGGTATATATACACACAATGGAATACTATTCAGTAATCAAAAAAGATAAACTCATGCCATTTGCAGTAACACGTATGAAGCTGGAAGGGATTATGCTCAGTGAAATAAGTTTGAAAGAAAAAGAAAAATATCAGATGGTTTCACTAATAAGAGGAATATAAGGAAACTGAACAAAGGGTAAAAAAAACACAGACAAAACTTACAGGAAAACTACAGATCTGAGGCATATAGCAGGGGAGAGAGATGGGTCAAAACAGGGTAGGGAAGAGCACAAGGGACTATGGAGACAGTTTATGGGTGATATGGTGGTGGGAGATTTATGAGGACTACACATGGTCAGAGAAATCAATGCACAAAATTAAGAACATTATAAGAAAATAAAAATTAAATAAAAAAGAATGCACTGATAGGAACTTAAGAGATTAAAAGCAAAGTACCTCACATTCTGCAAAGGGGAATCAAATGCTGCTGTGAATGACAAGATGACAAGAAGCTTTGTAGCTATCACTTAATTCAAAGAGTAGCTTGGTGGATGGTTTCAGCAACAAAACAGAATCTAAGTTTTCTTTGGAAATATCTATTCTCCCTCAAAGACCTACTTTCATATTGAGCTTCCCACCTCCTGTTCCTCAGAAACAGAAATATGTCAAGGTCCTCTAAAAAGTTAAATTCTTGAGCTGCAAGTGAGAATAGCAGCAAACAGAATATTTACTAACACGAAAGCTACTAATCCAGTTTGTATTATCAAGGTAACAAGAAGTTTACTTATCCAGCCAAAGCAAAAAGACAGCAACTCACAATTTAGTCTAAGTGTCCACAGGTTTATGCAAACTTTAAGTAGTGACCTTATGAAATACACAGTAGCTGGTTATTGTTGTATTACCAGTACAGTCTTGTAGTCATAGGACATACTGTTTACATTTCGTTTGTTGAACATATGAATGCATTCAGTGAATGCACAAATGAAAGAGACATTCGACCTTAAAAAATCAAGTGACGCAAGGCACGATTTGAAGATCTGGGGAGCTGTAAATTCGCCAGCATGCAGCGTTGTACATGTAATCACGTAGGCTGAAAGACAATATTTGTATAGACTAGCAGAAAGCTAACTTAAGGATTCAACATTAAATCACAAAATTCTCTTAAAGATAGTAATTATTTCAACAAATAGACATGAAGACCAAATATGTAAAAGATCAGCATTTGCCAATTTGCCTCTGATAATTAAGGTATTCTCTGCCCTTTATTCTATATTGAGGATAAAAGAGGCCAAGGATAGAGGTCTTATCTCTTACTGTGATGCTTGCAAATGCAAACACAGACTGTCCACCTGGCTAGCAGAATCTCTGGGGGCCCCTCCCTTACCCCTGTTGGCAAAAGGAATGGACTTTTTTTTTTAAATCCATGTTACCCTAAAGAATGCCTACAGAATTTGTGTGGTCCAATGCAAAATGAAAAATGCAAGGTCCCTTATTTAATAAAGCAAAGAATTTCAAGGTTGTGACTACCGAGCATTAACCCAAACTCAGGATAATCAGAGCATGTGGTCCCAGTCGAATCTGCAGTTTCCACATCCATGAAGCCAGCCTGGCCCATCTTAAGGCCAAGGTTTTCTCACCCGCGTTTTTCATAGGCTACAACCTAATATTTTCCAAATTCTATTGATAAATGACCAAACAGCCTAATATTGACTTCACCAGCTCTTCCTAGATGGCACCAATAACTCCCAGTTCTGAGGGTTGGTTTCTACTAAATACCTCACTTGAGAATGTACCCTCCGTCCCCCAGCCAGGAGGCAGGAGAATCTCGGGACCCTGCGTGATCAGCTAAGATCCTAAGTGTATCTGTGAATGCCTTAGCCACACATCATTTGAAAAGGACAACCCTATCACTCACATCTGTTTTGAAACATTTTCAGGAAACCTGTCATGAGCAATCAGTGGCTTTACTCGGCACTAGTGGAAAACACGAATGCCCTCCAGGTCAGGAGAGCGCCACACTGGCCAGTGTGGCACAACGTCACGGTCACAGGGCTTCTGAACCCGCCCACGCCGCATGTCAGGCCGTACAGCCGAGCTGTTAAACGCACAAATTTGGAGAGACCGCCAGTGATTCCGTCTACTTAACTGGACGTAGTCCAGAGAATTTTCCAGCCAACTGGCACTGGGTCTCTAATTTACAGCTGGCAAGCAACCTCCTTAAATGCTTGCAGGTCCTCAGTAGTTTAATATCTACCTTTCACACACGAGCCACCTGACTTCAGACATAACACTCAGCAGCTCTGACCGCAGGGCGCAGAGTTATAAAATTTACAGCTTCTTAAGTTGGAAAACCACAGCCAGGGCTGGACTCTACCAACTGCGCACTGAAGGGGAGGGATATAGTTTCTGCTCAGGGATACTGAGTCATCTTGGGTAAATAACTGGCTCTCTTCACTCCCCACTTTTAATTTTAACACTACAGCTATAAATGCCTTTCACCAGCACAGTCTTAGTTTCACATTGTAGGCCTTTATTTTTTTCTTTTCAAGAAGTTGTCATAATTCTTTCATGGAATCAAAGAGAGAGAATTTTTTTCTCTCACTGTTTTTACTTTATATATATGTATTTTCACATCATTGTTCATTTTTGTATAGTGTTTGATTTCTCCTCTCAGGTGTAATCCTCATAAAATTCCCACTGGCAAGCCACCCGTGAACCACCATGAGTCCCTTGTGCTCTTCCCTTCCCTTCACCTCCCTTGCTAAATGTCTCAGATGATAATTTGCCTGGTATTTTTTTTCCTGAACACTGTTTGGTTCCCCTATATTCCTACTATAAGTGAAACCATCCGTTATTTTTCTTTTTCCTTCTGATTTATATCACTGAGGATAATCCCTTCCAGGTCCATCCAGATAGCTACAAATGGCATCTTGTATCTTTTTTGATTGCTGAGTAGTATTTCATTGTGTATATATACCACATCTTTTTTATCCAGTCATCTGTCTTGGGGCATTTAGGTTGTTTCCATGAGATAAGGATGGCTTTTAAGGCTGGCTTTTTATTTAATGCAAGCTAGATGCTGGTTTCTTGTCCTCAGTAGCATATCCAAGGGCTTACAAATAAGAAACTCAGTACTCATTGTGCTTACTGTAGGGAAATATCCATGTGCTCTCTCCTTAACATTGACAATATTACAAGGTGCAGGGCTACTGATATCTGAGTTCTACTGATGCAACATCAGCTCATGGGGTCACAGCGCAAGTGGGTAGCTGCTACAATGGGATTCACCTTTCTGAGACTGTCTGACTATGTAACGTGACATTGTAACTCCAGCGACAGTCTTTCAAGCTCTGAGGTCGTGGCTAGGATTCTAATTTAAAACTCTAATTTCAAATTTCAAAAAAGAATTTTTTTTAAAGATTTATTTATTTATGCATACAAGCTGGGGTATAGGGCAGAGGTGTAGGGTCACGAGGGGGTTCACCCTCGACAGAAATCGACAGAAATACACTGCTGAGGGGAGCAGCGGGTGAGGCAGGGGAAGTCTGCCACACCATGTGCGAATCTCCCCAGCGGGGAGTCAAACTCGTGTAGCAGCTGCAGACAGCTCCACAGCATAGCGCTTAACTGCTGCGGCACCAGGGAAGCCCTCAAAAAAGAATTTGAAAAGATTCTATCACTGGGATTGGACAGCTTTATCTCACATTTGCACTAAGTTACTGGGTTCAAATCAGAAAACCGTGTTTCCTGAACATGCTAATGTCTGATTGAATCAGACACGACTTTTAAATCCCTCCATCCAGTGTTTATTTAGATGTTTTATTTGACATGGTATAAACAACTGAAATACAATCTGCATTCTAGAGGGACCTTTCTGATAAATGGTGGATGACACCATACATCACAGGGTGAACTAGTCAGGAAAGGCAAGTGCTGTGGGGTGGATTCAAGCTCTTCTAAGTTGCTGTGATGTTTTAGATGCTAAAAATCCAGTCAGTTGTCTTTTCCTTCTCGTTGGCTTCAAAGCCTCAAGCACGTGACCTTGCTATTATATGGGAGTGAGTTGGATTTGACACATGACAGCCACACAAAGGCCTGACCAGGGATCTGGGAGGCAGCTTCAAAGGTGTGGCCTGACACCTGAACCTCGACCACAGCTCTAATTCAACTCATGCACATTCCTTGGAGTTCAGTGAAGGGAAATGAATAGCGCTGCTGACCCATCACAAAACTATTTGCCATGAATGAACCGGTGGCCCCTAGTCCAAATCGCAAATGACGACCTCAAGACAAATGATGTGGCATCGTGAAGCCCCTCCGAATGGTCCTCTAGGGTCTGAGTTTTATATCCTCTGTTCTGAATTAATGCTCCATTACTTCTTTGACTCTCTGTGTTTTGTGTCTTCTCTCAGCCCATGCACCTTGGCTGGTCTCCCTTCCCTGACACTGGCTGTGAGGGAAGCACGTCTTTACTCATTTCAGCCCCTTCCCCTTGGGGAGAATTCAGACAGCAGGGTGACAAGGAGGGAGCTAGATGAGAAGGTGATGCTTTGTCAGGGAGTCTCACACTCTGTCATCTCAATGATCAATGTCCCTGGCCACCTGGACCCCACCACCCCATCATCTCTTCTGCCAAAGAGCAGAGGAAGCTGTTTATTACAGTCATTTTCTTTAGATGTCTTTTTCTGCCTTGAAGCTGGCCTGTGGTTAACCTATTTCTCACTTACTGTCATCACAAAGGGTGCTGTCCTTTTCAGCTTCAGGATTCTCCCTTGGTGTACAATTAAACAGGAACGGGCTTTCAAAGAGTTCAACACCCCTTGGGCCGCTTACTAAAGAGGGGAAACATCCTTCACATAAAGGAGAGCTTTTATTTTGCAGTCTTTTTCACAGAAGGAATGCTGTAAAAACACCGGCGATCATATTTCAGTCTTAGGAGAGCAGCCGTGTTATCGTGGCATCCTGAACCGCTCTTTATCAGACAGAGGTGAGGGTGCTTTATAATGAAACACTCCCGAAGAATTTCCGCACCTACCCTCCAACTGAGACAGAGACTATGACTCATTCATTGTGAGTGTATGTGTGTGACTGTGGTTGGGGGAGATGGATGGGAGAGGAGTGAGGGGGAGGGAGAGGAAGGAGAGAATGTGTGATGGGAAGAAAAAAGGGGGAGAAGAGGTAAAGAGAGGTGGATGGGGGAGGAGGAAAGGAGAGGAAGAGAGAGAGAGAGAGAGAGAGAGAGAGAGAGAGAGAGAGAGAGAGAGAGAGAGTTCAGTCACTTCTGAAAATGTCATCTCTCTAAGTGGACCTCTTGGCTAATCATGAAAAACACAGTTCTTGTGTTTTTAATTCTTACTGTCAATGCCTTCTTGATTTGTATGTTCAACAGGCCTTTTGCACAGTGGTTAACCAAAGAACAATGTCAGTAAGCCTAAAATACCGACATCTCAATCTCAAAATTGAAAAGCACTTATGTTTTCACCTATACCTTCACAAGCCCAGCCTATCTGTGTCTACTCAGATTAAATGATTATGTCTCAGCACAGACATGTGTGGATGCCATCTGACCGCCACACTGCAGAGCACTGAGCACTTCAGCACAGAGAGCTGCCAGGGAGCCATTAAGTCTCATTTTCAGTTTTTACATTTCTACCATGTCAAAATTTAAATTTTGTCCTTGTATGACAACCCCCCACATAAAACATGCACACACACACCATTTGCTATGTGGGTTCAGAGTTAACAGAGATTTACTTTTTCTTGTGTTTCTAATTACAATACAGTAAAACATAGTGTTGTGTCTATACAGAATATCCTAAAGACACTGGAAAGACAAGCCAGCTTTGAAATCTTTCAGAGCACTCGTTTGACAAGAAACTCCTTAGACTTTCTACCAGACTTAGGTTGTGGGCGGTATGTTGAATAAAAGACATATGAAGAAATTGTGAAGCTTTATAATAACTGTATTTGCAGCCATGTCAGGAAGTACTCTGTACTTTGGCAAGTACAATTGCCAAATCAGTGTTGATTTCTTTCCATGCTGGTGTGTGTGTGTGCACATGCATGTGTGTGAATAGTTTTTCCCTGAGAAATGCAGAAATGTCATAGGGGTCATGAAAATTGGTCCCTTATCTCCAAGTCATTTATGTGTATGTGCACCTATGTACTTTAAAATAAAAACTTGATTGGTGCACTTAAATAATGCCTAGAAAATTCACCACCTAACACAATCCTAGATTAACCCTTTGATCACCCTTTGGGATGTCCCTAGGCCACTGAGGGATTCAGCAGGGCCAGCATTGCTGAGGCTGACACCTGTTGCAAATGCTGAAACATGAAGCGTGAAGGTTCCCAGGAGAAGGAAGGGTTGTAATAGAGACTGCATCTTAAAATCAGACAGGCATGCGACTCAGTGATAAAAGTGAAGGTCTGTTTTCCATTTAGTTGAAACTGAGCATTCCTATGAAGACATTCTATAAAGTTTTGACAGAAAAATAACCCAAAGCAGAAGATACTTTTATTTGGCCACACACTTATTTCTTGGGGGGTGACTGACAGCGGCCCATTATTCCAGGGTTGTATCTCCCTGTCTTGCACGACAAAACAACCACAAGGAAGTGGAAAAAAATCTATAATGCACCTCCCTCAGAGGACAAGCGGCTGTTCTCTGGAGGGCGGGGAGCCCCCCGTGGACTACTGTGGCTAGTTGTGGGCAAATTATTCACTTTGGGAGAGACAAGTTTTTAGGAAGCCTATTGATCCCTCAAATGCCATATGAAGGTCAAATTTCAATACGTTAAATGCTATTCCCTTTAACATTAAACTGTACAGTTAGAAGATCAGTTCTGAGAGATGATGAGGTTCAGTGGTTTTTAAAATGTGTTCTGCAGTAGAAAGGGGCCCTGTGGACAGCTTCAGTCACCACCGTGGTTTGGGACAGAGGGGATGGAGCAGGAAGGGAGACACTGGCCTCTGGGGCTGCCACTCTTCACCTTGATCAGAGACGCTCTCCTTTCCTTTGCTTTATTTAGAACCCCTGTGTATGACTGCTCCATTTGGAAAGAAGAGTCTATGGGCCTCCCTCGTGGCGCAACAGGTTAATTCTCAGCACTATGAAGCTATCCAGAGCCATTGCAGCACCAGCTCGATCCCCGGCCAGGGAGCTTCCCACATGGCACAGCAGGCCTCTCCTGTCTCACCCGCTGCTCCCCTCAGCAGTGTACTTCAGTCCATCTGCCTGTTCTACTCCCCACTCTGCCTCTGGTGAATCCTCTAACCACCCCACATGTCTGGCCTACACCCCAACTTGTATGCACAAATAAATAAATCTTTAAAAAAACAAAGGAAAGAAGAGTCTACTTCTGGAATAAATGACGGAATGAATTTTATTGCTGGATGTCGTTCGTTGAATACAATTTTTGAGCATCTATGACATTCCAGATACTTTGCCAGCTCTGGTAGCTACAAAGAGGGATAAATCATCTTACTGCCTATATATGTTTCAGGAGTTATAAGAACCAGCTGGCTCAAGTGACTCATCCAAAGGGACACAGTACAGCAGAGCCACCCATATTGTCATCTACTAATACAAATGCCACCTACATGCAGATTCTACCCCATGTTGCTTCCAAAAAAGAATGGGATCCACATACAAAGCCCACTCTTCCCTTTCTCTAAAGATGGAGACTATATAACCACTGGGGTCTCTCCAATGTCCATTATAAGGCTGGGCATTGACTGGGCACCCAAGGGAGGTTGATTCTATTAGCAGACATCAAAAGGAAAGTGAACTGTGGGAAACCATTCTGAAGGTAGTTACTTAAATCAATACCTATCAGGTGGTTGAGGATGGCAATGAGTTAAGATACAGGCATGAACAAGATTAAAAAGAGGGATATTATCCTCATAATGCCATCTTCAAGTGGTTTTGGCAAACAGAGCCTTCTGCTGAATTTTACACTATAAAGAGAATGTGGTGGGTATGCAATATTTTAAATGTCCAAGGCAGGAAGTGTTTTCTTTTAGACGCTTACACTTTTTGTGGATGGAACAATATTTTTCATTTTGGTAGGTTCCCATACTTTGATTTCAGCATCCCACAGGATTGTAAAACACATTCAACATTTTTATATTGGAGTGAACATATTTTTGGCTCCAGAAGTATTCACTTTGGTTCAATTCATAGTTGCATGGAAAGGCATATGAACTTTATTTAATGTCCTCTATAAAGAAAATGGCCACAGATTACTTGGCTACTGATATATCATCTAGTTTTGGCAAATATGATTTATTGTTCATTGTGATTTTAAGTTTTTTTTTTAAAGATTTATTTATTTATACATACAAGCTGGGGTACAGGCCAGAGACGTGGGGCGGCGAGAGGGTTCACCAGAGACAGAGTGGGTAGCAGAACAGGCAGACCAGAAATACACTGCTGAGGGGAGCAGCGGGTGAGGCAGGAGAGGTCTGCCGTGCCATGTGGGATTCTCCCTGGCTGGGAGTCGAACTCGCATCGCGTGCTGCCGACAGCTCCACAGTGCAGCCCTCAACCACTGCGCCACTGGGGAGGCCCGTGATTTTAAGTTTTAAAATGACTGCATTCTATTGTTTGGGAGAGGTATGAGCCTAGGGTAAAAGTTGACCGGAAACTGGATGGTGTTCTGAGAGCAACAGACTATACTTTAAATATCAAGGTCATTAACCCAACTTTTTAAAAAAGATAAAATAGACATAATACTAGGTAACTGGATTTGATCTTTCATTATTTTTTTTTAACTCCTAACCTATCTGCAAGTTTTGAATGAAACCATAACTCCTTTAAAAATACAAGCAAGGCACATTCAATTAATCACACGAGTTTCCCTCCAGGTTGCTTTCAGACGGGTCACATTCCTAGGACATTAATTTACGCTTTCATTAGTCTATAAGCGGCACGAGCACGATAAAGTAAGATTTTGTAAAACAATAGCTGAGCAAATGTGACCTTATTCCACAGTGGCGAAACTCTAATTTTGTATTACTATAGATATTGTTAGACTTCTTATTCTATTTATATACTAATAAAATTATTTAAAAGAAATACTATATTTATTTAATTGAACTAGGGGAAGATTTAGTGTTTTTATAATTTTATTTAGATCTATTCAATATTTTCTCTTACATTTTATCATTATTTTCCCAAGCTGTTGCCTGTATTTACAAGGAGAGAGATTGTGAAATCTGACCAGTTTTGGTGAATCACCCAGAGAGACCATCCTTCCATTTCTCAAAAATAGCTAGGCTCATACCTCTGCCAAGGTAGCAAACTCAAGTATCAACTGAGGCTAGGAACTCCTGTTTCTTAAGAGAGGTCAAAAACTATGTTTTTATAAGAAATCACCTGGCATCAAGATGCTGGTCTGCTGTGTTCTAATACTTGCAGATCTGGTAACTGAACTGGATCTGTGGTTTGTTAACCATGGTGTGAAGTATAGATTTCTTTCCTAATATGTGTGTGACATGTCCAGAAGGCAAATGATAATGGTTACAAAGATTGTGGGCCAAGTACTCTGTCAGTGTTGAACTCATCTTACATTAGCCTTCCAATAGTCCTAAGAGTTAGTACAGTTTGCCCAATTCATAAACCTGGACATTCAGAGACAAAGAGGCAAAGAAATGTGTCTAAGTTACATAGTTAGCTAGGAGTATGTATTCCTAACCACGCTGTGTATGCAACATTTGACTTAGAATCCTATTACATGTGGTTGATTTTTTAAAACTATCCTGGAGTCATTTTCCTTAGTAAATGATTAAGGTTTGTGCCTAATATTAATAATGTTAATAAATAATTGAATTAAGTTTTTTCCTTTATTTGAGAAGAGCCAATAACTGGATGGATGTACATGTCATACTCCTAGATGGAAAAAATTTAGAGTTCAGTTCAGTTCTGCTTTTTTCCTAGCTGTGGGAGTGAGGCAGATCTTTTAAGCTTTCTTCACACTTCACTGCTTATTTTTCTGGCAAGTTGGTGAGTGAGGTTTGCTATTCCAGTTTTATAGGTGAGAAACTGAAGCTCCAAGTGACTTACAGGAGTGTCTGGTTACAGAAGTGATCAGTAAGTTGCGACCAGTTTGACTTTTACATAACCGGAAGCAACGCACTCGCTACCGAAAGTGAATGACCAGCTCCAACTTATAGACTGGGAAAAGCAAACCAGAGACATTATGAGGACCAGAAAGAAGGCACATATGATAACTGTCTTGTAGAATCATTTGCAGCTATGCTGACAGCTCCTATTGCAGCTACTACCCATTAATTATTTTTCTTCTCTTACCACTAAGGAAACAACAACTTACAAAACAAAGGTGATTTGCCATGAGTTAAGACTTTTTGGTCCTCAACCTTGTATTTTTTTCTAGTATATCATTCTGCTTCCTGGTACAGGTGACCCACATGGTAAAGAATGGCAATGCACTATCCAGAGGGAAGATATATATGATCCAGCAACCCCTCTCCTCAGCACGTACTCCAAGAATACAAAAACACTAATCTAAGCAGCTTATGCACCCCTCTATTCACTGCAGCACTATTTATAATACCCAAGTTATGGAAACAACCAAAGTGCTCAAAGGCAGCTGAGCGGATAAAGAATATGTGATACTACTCAGATTTCCAGGGAAAAAAAAGATGAGCTCTTATGGAACTGGAGGGGCTGATGAAGCAAAATAAGTCAAAAGGAGAAAGATACATCCTGGATGATTTCATTCATAAGTGAAATATAAAAACAAGGCAAAGGAGCAGATAAAACCAAGCCAAAACAAACCCTAGAAATGTGACTGAGGGTGGTGGGTGGTCGGGAGCCATGGGGGTATGGCACTTTTTGGATTATGGTGGAAGATTATTGGTGCTTTGGTGGTGAGCATGGTATGATAATTAATATTTACAGAGGTATGAACTTGTACCCCTAAAATATACAGTGTTGGAAATCAATGTTACTTCAATAATCATAAAACAACAATGGCAAAAAAACGAGAGCAGACATAGAAAAACTGGACCAATCTAAATAACGTTCCTACTGCACCCTCAGCATTTCCAAAAGCCAAATGTAATGGTGAACATTTGACAGACCCAAGTACCCCTGCCCTCTTTCCCAAAATGGAATTCTCTTTTCTCCTTTGCACCTTACAATTTAGCTTATCACCAAACAAATCTGAAATAGAAAGATTGGAAGTTCTTTAAGCTAGCTCAAATTGAGAACTGAACCAACAGAAGGGACTTACTTCAAAGACCAGTGTCTCATTTGTGGGTCCTGGGGCATAGAGGCGTTCCGGGCGGTTGAAGGGGCGCTGGTATTCGAATGTGGTCCCAGCAAAGCGGAACTCCCCAGGCCAGTCGATGCTCCAGCCCCCTGTTAGGTAATACTTTTGACTGAGGCTCCTAACAGCGAGGTAGCTGGAGGAAATCTGTAGTTCTTGGATTTCAATGCTTCGAGCCCCCACTGGGACAATGACTACTGGATAATATTCTAAAAGGAAAGACGAGAATGTTCCTGTTTTTCTCACTATGTGTGGAGAGATATGACTAGAAATGCCCAGAAACATGGAGAGGCCTTTTTCAGAGCATAGGGTTTTTCAGTCATAAAGTGACATTTACTCCTATTCTATGAAGTGAAGTGACCAATTGTTCCATTTCCAAGGTAGGAACAGCAGAGAAAGAAGAGGTGTGACAGATGATTATGCAGATACCCTACTGAATGAGAAAAAATACTCACATGACATAAAGCTGATAAGGTGTTAATATCCATGATACACACACACACACACACACACACACACACACACACACACACACGCATATATATATCAGATTAGCAACAAAAAGAACAAACAGCCCAATTAACAAACGGCAGCAGATATGAACAGATAGTTCATTAAAGAGGATATCCAGAAGGTCAAAGGTTCATGAAAAGACGTTAATTGTCTTTAATACTTTTAGCTTACAGCTAAAAGCTAAATTTATAATGAGATACCATGTCATACTGGTGAGATTGGCACATAATGAAAGAACCCAACAAGTGCTGGAAAGGATACAGAGAAAGAGTATCCCACTTTGGGGTGAAACCATTATGGAAAGCAATTTGAATTTACCTTAAAAATTAAAAACAGAAATACTGTATGAACTGACAATCATACTCTTGGACATAAATCCACAGAATATGAAATAATCACCAAAAAACCCCATGTGTTCTACAATATTCACACCAGCATTATTAACCATAGCTGGTACATGGAACTGGTCTAAATTTCCTTCAACAGATGGATAGATCAACAAGATGTGGTACATACATACTATGGAATATTACATAGCCATGAAAAAGGATGAAATGCAATCATCTTCAACAGAATGAGAGAATTTGAAAAAAAATTATGCATTAAAGAAAGTTAGAATAATAAAATCAAATATTGGACATTTAGATAGTAGACAAATGGATAGTGTAAAACACATTCAAAACCCAGTGGACATCAGTAAGCATACTGAGGGCTCTGAGGTTAAGTGGGAGAGGAAGAGCGAAAGAGATAAGGGGACACACAAGGGGTAGTCATGGAGGAAAAAAAGTGCAAACATCTTACCAAATGAAAAAAAAAATGGATTCCTCAAAAACATTGCCCCCAAACCAAAGACCTTCATTTCCAAAGACAAATTTCCCTAAAATAAATAAAACTGCAAATTGAAAGGTATTTGTTTAACACATCTCCCAGATACAATGTTGAGATATAATTATATAATAATCTCAGCTATATCTCTTAGACTGAACTGTTCACACTGAAAAACCACCTATCCTCCCTGGTTCTTTCACAACTGACAGAGCCATCTCTCTAGCATGTCAGGTGAGCTACTAAAAGGCTGGATGGACCATGTTAGTAAGACTGAACCTTTGGTCGGCAGCAATAGTGTGTTCCAGCAGCCACAGTGATGAGACAGCATCTCTTACCATTTGCTTTGTGCTGGTTGAGGTAGAGGCCTTTATAAAACTTGCAGGTTGAATTATCACCTTTGCAAACACCACAGGCATCTGAAACTGCCTTAGAGCCAAGTTCATGGTCACATCCCACTGGCTGTGACAAAAAAAAAAAAAAAAAAAGAAGCGGGGGGGAGACAAAGATCAGAGAAGTCAATGGACTAAAAATCACCTAGTGATACATAGTTTTCTGTATTTCCAGAATATTTGGAAGGTAGTATAGTTTTATGGTGAACAGCAGTCTCAAGTTTGAGTAGAGTTTCACATCCTTGCTCTGTCAATACTAGACACAACAGGTCTGAACCTGTACCCCTAAAACATCCAGTAATATGGATAAATGTAACCCCAATAAACATAAACAACAACAGCAAAAACAAAAGGCAGACATGGAGAAACTGCAAAACAAAAAACATTTCTGCTATGTTTCCTAGCATTCCCGAAAGCCTCTGCTTGCTAAGGCTGAGATTCTCCATCTGTATCACTGGACTAAAAAGTTGTCATGGCAACTAATGTCACATGAGTTTATTGAGGCCAGTTCTGATGAAACATAAATACAACACACACACACACACACACACACACACACACACACACACACACACACACCCTTAAAATACCAATAGCTCACAATCAAATTAAAAGAAAAAGTTCATAGCCAAAGAGAAAGGAAAACAAATCAGACATGGTCCTACTTCAAATCTTATCTTTGAAGGTCTAATCCTATCCTCCATGTACTCCGCCAACATGCAATGAGTTTACTTCTACTATCTACATTGTTATTTAATTTTTACGACTAAATGTAAAGTAGCAGAGGGCATCAAGGCCATTCTTTATCTCTGGAGGGAGAGTGAAAGAGAAACTGAAAAACTGGAGGGGGTCCGTTAGAAAGTGTTCATGTCCTATCAGAGATGGTGGGGTGCCCTCTCCCCACCCCTAACCCCCACACTTATCACAACACTCATTTGATATGAGGAGCACAAGCAGGATCACATATCCCAAAGCAGGAACATTCTCTTACTTCACAAATCCCGTCGATACAAACATCATTTTTGTTTGGGGAGCAAGGAGTTCCGTCTTTCACCTTGCCAGACATTGCAAAAAAAAATTCAAAGTTCTCAGCCTTGCAGTACAGTTTGCACCGATCTTCCTCTAGAAGCAAAGAGATTGAGAGAGGACATGATCATGACGCAATCAGGAAAACAACAGGACTATCAAAAGTATAAATATTGATGTTGAGCATTTTTTCATGTATCTGTTGGCCATTTGCTTTTCTTCTTTGGAGAAGTGCGTTTTGAGCTCTTCTGCCCATTTTTTGACTGGATTGCTAGCTTTGTTTTTGTTGAGTTGTGTGCGTTCCTTGTAAATATTTGTTATTAGTCCTTTATCGGATGTATTGGGTGCAAAGATCTTTTCCCAGTTGGTAGGGTGTCTGTTTGTTTTGGTTAATGTCTCTTTTGCTGTACAGGAGCTTCTTATTTTGATGTAATCCCACCTGTTTATCTTGTCCTTCACTTCCTTCACTTTGGGGGATGTGTCGTTAAAGGCTGTGGAGAAAAAGGAACTCTTCTACACTGCTGGTGGGATGTGAATTTGTCCAGCCACTATGAAAAGCTGTATGGCGATTCCTCAAACTGCTAAACATGGAGCTTCCATACGACCCAGCAATACCACTTTTGGGAATCTACCCAAAGGACACAAAAACACCAATCCAAAAGGATACATGCACCAGTATGTTCATTGCGGCACTGTTCACAATAGCAAAGGTATGGAAGCAACCCAGATGTCCAAAAATAGATGATTGGATCAAGAAGATGTGGTACATATACACAATGGAATACTATTCAGCATTCAAAGAAGATAAACACATGCAATTTGCAGCGGCATGGATGGATTTAGAGGGGCTCATACTCAGCAAAACAAGCCAGAAAGAAAGAGAAAAATATTGAATGATTTCACTTATAACAGGACTATAGGAAAACCAAATAGGAGACAGACACTTGGGGGGCTGGGGGGAGGGAGAGGATAAGGGCACAAAATGGAGTAGGAAAGAACACAAGGGACCATGAATCACGGTTGAATTGGTGGTGGGTAACCCAAGGGGAATACAAAATGTAAAAGATACAAATAACAATAAAAATATATATTAAAAGAAGAAAAGGTCCAAGTTGGCTCCCAGGATGCAGTTTGCTGACTGGTATGTAGAACACAATTACTGAAGATAACTAGGCACTTTGGAAACAAAGGCAGATGATCAATGTTCATAAAATATATACAGAACAATCATTGTGAAAAGGAAGAAGGAAATAAACCAAATCAACAGGCTAAAAATTGTAATGTTCATTGATCACTGAGTCCCTGAGAAGTTTCTGGTATCACAGGCAAAAGGGAAAAAAGCATTGTATTTATAGAGTTTGTGTTATCAGAAAGGAGTGATTTTGCCAATTTCTAAGACAGACAAAGCTTTTCTTGGCGAGGAATTCTCACATGAGACCTTACATAGGCAATGCCGTGTGATATCCCTGACAACAGTTTTACAACAAATGTGTAAACACTTTGCAAAATAGTTGTGCTTCATGAAGCCCATGAAACTGCTAAATCAATGATAAAGTCAAATCTTAAAAGTGAAAGAACTCAGATAAGGAACAAAACATGCAGTTGTGTGGACAGACTAAAACTTTCTCACCCAAGAATTTTTAATAGCAGCTTTATTTAATGCCTTCTAATTTTTGCATGAGATGAGAGAACTGGAAGGTTCTATATATATATGTATGCACACACATATATATCTCATCTCTTGTATCTATAAATATATAGATATAAATATACACCTCCTCTCTTTCTTCCAACATTCCCAGGAGTTCACAAGTTCTAGAAAGTTCTGATCCTAGCAAAGATTTCTTGGAAACTTTATGAGAGTTCCTTAGAAACACAGACGAAGAAAGAAGTTGACTATTTTAGGACAAAGACTATCTGCATTTATGAACGAAATTCTTAGTCCTTGAGTAAATTTTGTCCTCTGGAGCAGTTTCAGATGCAATTGGGCACGTTCAGGGTAGTATAGCTGTGGATTGGAACAATTTCAGATGAATCTAAATCCCCTTTTATTCAACAGCTCTTTGAATTTTGAAGACAATTAGTTTGTTTTCAACAGCAAACATCCATGGATCACTCACCGCCGCCTCTTAAAAGACACACACTTCAGAAGACTCATGTCTTTATCTGTGCTTTTTGGAAATAATCTGTACTTCTGACCCAGAACCAGACCAATACTTCTGCAAGACTGGTCGGTTCTGATCAAAGCTGTACTATCAGCTCCTTTGATTTGGACATGCTACTTCTTATAGCATTGTCTCTAATCACATTATAAGAATCACGTGGTCACAGATAATATAGATTCATTTTGAGTTTTTGCACAGGTACAGCCCTCAGTCTTATTCCCCATGAACTGTCATCAACTTTACTCTTTTCCCACTCCACACATGTACAGTTGGAATTCACATCTTTTTTCAAGGGAGCACAGATGAGTTCTGACAAAGAATGTGAGTGGAAATAGTGAAAAGGAAACAATTAGAAGAGTAACAGCTCATTTTGCAAAGGTAATAGAAAGTACATTAAATTTGTATAACCGTTTTGATACTTAGCTAAAATAAAACATATTAAGGACTAAAATACAATTCATAACTTTCAGTTATAATACTAGCATACAGCATTTTTATTCATGGCTGTGTGTGTGTGTGTGTGTGTGTGTGTGTGTGTGTGTGTGTACACTCTGTCAATGGGCCTTCCTATGCTGTACTTACCTATGCCTGTACTTGTCAGTGACTGAGTAGACTGTCTCTATGGGGCATATATGGTTTCAGGGATTTTTGGTCTGGACAATTCATACCAATTTCAACGAAGATCCCTGGGAGACTTCATTGTTGAAATATCCAAGGTAAGTTTAGAAACATAAGTACATTCCAAACACTTGAACCCTTTGGCTTACAGATGTGGGTGGGAGACAAGAGGTGTCTACTGGGGGGAAAAAGTGTGGAAAAATAAATAATACCTATAGAATTGAAAGAAAAAGTGGATGGACCTGGGGAATAAAAAAGGTAAACACTAGAAATCTTTCACATGGGCAGCAATCTCTTCTGTGTTGTTCATTCACATTATTGTCCACATCGAGAGCTTGAGGTTCTCAGAATTCACCTTACCTTCCACTTTCATGTAGGGTTTCCACTGGTAGAACCATCCTCGGAAGGGTTTGCCATTATATTCTGCACATTGCTGGGCTCGAAAATCCAAGCTATTTTCATGACAAGGGTTAATGTTGCAAAGCTGATAAACACGGCTGGATCCTGGACAGAATTTCCCACCATACTGAGGCCTGAAAACAAAATGAAAGAACGTCAATGCTAGCCATCAAAGGACTCACTCTTAGCCACAAGTGTGAGTACATGGAGGGACAACCTGGATGAGTACTGTCACACGCATAATTTACGGTTTATTACAAGAACAAACATATGTTACATATGCTTCCCCATGTCTCTTATTGTTTCCCTGGCAGGCATAACTAATCAACCAGGGATTTTTTTTTTCTTTTCTTCTTATTTTTTGCAGAACCCAACATGCCCTCAACATCTTTCTTAACATAGCCCTTAAGTAGTTACTATCACTGTTCGTTAATTGGAATTGGTCAGAAAAACTTCATTTTTCCTCTCTGATCCAATTTTTACATTCTGACCATTTCCATAAAACTGGTGAAAGCATATTCCTGACATTCATCGTCTCATCTCAAGTGTAAAGAAATCTATAGATACACCTACACATTCTTATTCATCTAGGACTCTCATTTGTGTGCTACACACACAAGCACATATGCCCTGGTGTTGGCATCAAAGCTCTTCACATGCAGACCAACCTACTCTCAAGCTTTTCTTCTTTCTGCAGACACTCTTACCATCTCCCTACAGTTCACCATGCACACGCTACTATGTGGAAAGTCAGGACACTGAGGAGAAAGAGTAGAAAGCCCATGTGTCCTGTCCTCCAACTCTGCCTTGTCAGTTATTGAGCTGGTATTTGGATTATTGTCAGACTCTGGTATGTCTTAATCTGATTGATTCTAACCTCTGAGGAAAAGCATTCCTTGTTTTAATCTGAACAATCATTTCTTAACTTTGCAGGTGGCCTACTCTATTCCTGTCAAACACAATAGGATATGGATTTCCAGAGAAAGGAATCCCATTAGAATATAAAGAATTCAATCTAATGGCAGGCTCTTTAAGATTTTGGAAGGTAGACTACAAAAACCAGAAAGCAAAATCCAGAAAAAAGGAGCACAAATCACATTGAAAATGACCAACATTGTTTTAGTGTTTTTTAAAAAAATATATGTGAAACATTTAAATTAAAAAATTGCAAATGAAATTTTATTGACATAACATTGGGCATGTAACACTGTAAAATTCTGAGGTGTACAACATTATGATTCTACTTCTGTATACTCTACATTCTGCTCACCCCAAAAGTCTAGTGTACATCCACTTCCAGACAACTGACTCAGTTTCCCCATTTTACCTAACCCCCAATCCGCTTGCCCTCTGATAATATCTTCTCTATACATGAGTATGTTTTTTTTTGTTTGTCTACTTGGTTTCTTTATCGACATGAGTGAAATCGTGCATTGTCTTTCTCCATCTGATTTATTTCACTTTAGCATAATCCCCTCAGGGTCCATCTACGTTGTTGCAAATGGCAGTATATCTTTTTTCACAGTTGAGTAGTATTTCATGGTGTGAATACACCACATGTTCTTTATTCATCCATCAGTGCAGTGGGTACTTAGGATGTTTCCATGTCTTGGGCGTTTGTAAATAATGCTGCAGTGAACATGGAGATGCATCTACCTTTTTGAAGGGTATTTTTGCTTTCTTCACCTAATGCCCAGACATGGAACAATGACATCATATGGTATCATTATTCTAAATTGTTTTCCATAGTGACTGTACCAGTCTACATTCCCACCAATAGTGCATGAGTTCACTTTACTATCTCTCCAATTCTTGGTGCTTCTTGTCTTTTTGATAATAGTCATTCTAACACCAATAACATCTTATCCAGTTTTCTCCAGGCACAAGGCAATTCCTTCCTTTCATTCACACATTTTTGTAGTTTTCTCCATAGTATGTAAAACTCACTGATGGATCATCTTGTACAAAAGCTCAATGCAAACACATAACATGAAAGGAGGCTCCATGTTAATAAGTTCATGTGATTAAAATGCCTTGTCTCTTTAGGAAGCACAAGAATGCTATAAAACACTCCAGGATTTGCTTCAACATATTTTATCAAATCCTCCTATAACTGAATACTAAAATGGATTCAACAGAAACGGGAAATGTCACATTGCCAGATTGAGATTTTTAAGCTATTTCAAAACATTTTGGAGCAACTACTTAAACATTCAGCAGTCATTGTGCTAAATCAAACCCCCAAAGACTTCTTAAATCATGTTCTAAAAAGCATTTAGAAAAACTTCCAAGTGTCATATGATATCCTTACCATTCTGGTTGTCTTCACAAAGTATATTTAAAACTTTCTCAGTGAGAATTTCTGTCAGAGATTTTACAAATAACTCTCATTTAGACGATTCAAATTCAATAAAGTGAAAGAAGACCACATGTGTCACTTTTTCAACTCAGACATTATAACATGGAAATAAACTAAAAACTTACACAGCCATTGCTCATTTGATAGAGATGTGAGCAACGGCTGGGAGAGCACACAAAGCCTGCTGTGTGAAGCTCACAATTAGAAAGACACAGAGCTGAGCTCATGCCTTTGGCTTTCTAGGATTCTTCCATTCTACCCTGGGTAAATCTGCCTGGGCCAGGCAAGGAGGAGGAAAAGGAAGACAACAAGGCTAGGGAGCTGGCTTCTAAAATTGGGGTACATCTGGCTTTAAATCTTCTTTGCCTCTTCCCAGTTTATCTTTAGGCAATGTTATTTAACCTCCTACTCTGTAAAATGTGGACAGTTCTGATGATTGTGATGTGCGTAAAGAATTGAGGGCTGAGTCTAGGGTAGAGTTACCACAAATCAATTCTGTTTTAAATGGCGTTCTACTCTTCGTGACTGGCGAGAATTCAGACTTTTCCACCAAATTTTCCAGGTTAACATTTTTCTGTATCTTTAAACATGAATGTTAGGATAAATTAACAGAAAATTTTACCATGACACCCCTTGGTTATAAGAGTAAAAATAAAATATAGTCAGAAGAAATGCCTAGGCAGAAGATTCTGTCTTTGTATTAGACTACTATAAAATACACCCATATTTGCTTCTGCATAATTTATTAGGTCCTGACTACAAATGGTTACAATGCTGGCTGGCTGGCTGGCTGGCTAATATTAGAGTGACTTGGGGAGGTAATTTATGTATAATATATGTGTGTGTATACACACACACACACACACACATATACATATATATAAAGTGTACAATGCATATAAATAACATTGTATATTATATATAAATATACGACATACACATATAATACGTGATATATAACACATATACATATATACCATATAAATATATAATATTAATATATTTAATATATACACATATCCGCATATACTATCTAATATACAATGCATGACATAACATATAACATATAAATAACATAAAAATAGCATATAAAATATACATCATAACCTACATATAATACATGTATGTGTATATAATACACTATATATGTGTATATAAGTACAAAAACATAAAACATATATGTAATATAACATAAACATTTGTGAATATCCCTAACCTCTTCACAGACTTTTTCAATAAGATTATACAAGGGGGAAGATCCAGAAATCAGTGTTTCTTAAAGGACCTTTGGTGATTCTGATAATCAGCAGAGCCTGGAAATTACTGGGTGGAAAATGGAACGAGATATGATTCAATTATTATTCTGGTGTTATGAGTCTAGTTTTATAGCATTCTTTTTCAGGAGAGTTTTTTAAAGGGCATTTTAGAATGCATTTTAATTTTCATTTCAATATTTTAATATTGAATTTGAACATTTTAATGTCACCATTCATTTTCTTGAATAGAGTTTATAGGTACTTCACCAGGCTGTTCCACGGGCTAGTAACAGAGTATTAGGGAGCCAGAAAAATTATCAAAGGGCTCTTGGTCAGGCTGTGCCACTGCCAGCTTGTGACCTGGGCACGGCTGCTGCTCTGAATGACCCCACTGCTCCCCCGGATGTCCACTCACAGAGGAACCGGATAAAACTACATACTGCAGTTCCCATATCTGTTGTAATCTGATTGGGAGCCAATGCCTGGACAAGTGTTTTTGGGAAGGTTCCTGAGCAGAACAGATCTTAGTAGAAAATCGGACTTCAGCCAATTAAAAATGTCTGCCACAGACGTGGAAAAAAGAAGGTCCATATGTGCCTTGCAGAAAACCAGAATCAGATAACCTTTAAACTCTTTTGAAACTGAAAGGCTGTACAAATCCATGAATCAGCCAGGAATAATTCATTTTTGATGAAACAAAATATGTTCTGGGAAAACCATCACGATGGGAAATAAAAAGCTCACACTGCCTTTCACATGAAGCAAAATGAAATGAGTTAGGCTGAGTGATATGAACAGAGCAAATGCTTAAACTGAAGAATGAAATCAGGAACTTGAAATAAGAAGGAAAAAACAGTTTTACTACAACAATGTGAAATCACAACAGAGAGCAACTAATTCAATCACCTTCGGATAGTTGATCATTTACTTGTTTTATCTGTGACTTCATGCATAATTAAAGTAAACACTATCCTGATTAACCTTAATCTTGTTTAAAATGAGAAAACCATACCAAGTGGAACTACTTTAGTGATTAATTCTTTTATTAGGTCTAAAATTACAGTATGGTATTTCCATGGACAGTGTTCTATTATAATGAGAGTGCTCAACCCTGAAGATATGAGAGATTTTAATTTAAATCTCAGGGGTGTCATTCATGCACTTTACCAGCAGAGTTATTAAATTAGGTAATCTCTTTCTTTCTTGGGAAAAATATTGAGATTGTAAAATGTTGTTATGTATGATAACCAGAGCCACGAAATATGCTGCAAAAATGAAAAATAATACAGTCACTCTAATGATTCTATCCAAGACATGGGTTACTCTCAAAGTGTGAGGAGGGTGGTTTTAATAATCTGGTACAAGTTGTAGACATCACAAGCCTCCTATCATCATACCTAGTGACTGGGTCTCATTACTGCCCCCTACAGGACACCTTTGGCAACATCTGGAATGAGGGTCACAGTTTGGAGGTTGGAGGGGGAGGGTGAGTGAGTACTGGTACCCAGTGGGTGCGATCACTCATCTTGCCATATACAGGACAATCCCCCACCACAAAAAAACCCTCCAGCCTAAAACTCTGTAGTGTAGAAGCTGAGAAATCCTGGATTAGTCTGAGATATCCCCAAAAGGGTGTAACAAACCATGGTCAGAGTATGTCCCAACACTTCCCCTATATTTTGGAACAAATTAGTCTGTTTATCCATCTCAGACTGCTGACTCAGACGAAATACCATTTTTCTCTTAAAATTTCTTTTTGCTTTCATTTCATTATTTGTTTTAATTCTCGATTTACCAAACTTTTATGCAATGCTCACAACATGCCAGGCACTTTTTAAAAGCATTTTACACATAGTAACTCAAGTTGAGGGAGGGAGTGAGTGTCATTATCCCATTTTTAACTTATGAGGAATCCAGAGCAGGGAGAGAAAATTGTTTAGAAGTGACAGGCCAGGAGGCAAACCCAGGTTGCTGGGATTAAGAGTCTGTGTTCTTAATGTCTAGGCTATGCCAACACTCAAATGGTGTTGTAAAACTCAACCCACTGCTTCCTCAGGACTAATCACGTTCTTCTCACTCTCCAGCATTCTCCAAAACCCAAGGCCTCTCCCCACTCCTTCTGAGGGTTGACCCTCTGTGACCCTGTGATCCTGGTTGAGTCTCGAATAAAGATGATGAAAACCACATGGGCCCCAGTTCCTTCTGCATGTGAGGCCCAGTGGATGATCCTTGGTGTATCTACCCAGTGCACAGATTCAATTCCTCATCCTCCCAAATATTGGGGGCTGTGTATTATTTTCTCCATTTTTATGCATAAACCTAAGTCAAAGTTCATCAGTGGCAGACCAAAGACTTGGAGAGTCTATCTTCCCATCTTTAAAACCCGAGCTGTTTCTATATCACCATGTCGATCAAGAAGTGCACCTCTCAGGCGCTTCTTACGAAGGAATTAGAGCAGATGAAACTATCTGCATTCAGCCTCTCAGTACGACCAGACGAGAGGATGCCTGGCAGTGAGCATGGTCCAGTTTCAAGCCATTGATGGTTTGACTCAACCTCACCGTGTTTCATTTCATTTTACTTTGAAAGGAGATTGAATTGTTGTCAATATTTCCAAAAAAAATTGGGAAATTTTCCACAGGACATTTTTTTGGATTTCTGTTTTCTCCTGGAAAGTCAGGCAGATCTGTCAGCACGTGCTGATATGCATTCCTGGGAGGCGAACATCAGCACACTGTCTGCAGTTCATCAGCTCGATACACACACATGTCCCACCAGCCCAGCTTCTCAGTTCTATGGCACCAGGCAGGAGGTTGTGGGGTGATGCAGCTCCGGTTTAGGTTTAGAAAGCGGTTCCGGCCATTGCTCCACCCTTCGACCATCATATTCACACCGAGAATCACTCCTTCCCAGGTTTTGGTTTTCTGTCCATCATACCTTTTCCAGAGCTGCAGCCCTGAGACGCACACAGGAAAACCCTAGTGATTACTATTCCCTTCAGGGATGACATGCTACTCAAAACAGTGCAGCGGCAGGACAAAAAGACAAAACACAAACCCAACTGGGCACGTTACCTGCTTAAGGTTAATGTTTTCTAAGCACTAACTTTGGGCAGGAGCCTTACTTGGGGTTATTGCAGTGTCTCTCCTGATATTTGACTCCTCCACCACAAGTTCGGGAACATTCTGACCACTTCGACCAGGTGGACCACTGGCCATGGACGGGCCGGGGCCCGTGTTCCCCAAGCTTCACACACTGGCCTTGCCGACACCACTGTGAAAAGAATGTGTGACACGTTTCCTGTCAGAGGCCACCTTGAGAAAGTGCAACGAGAGGCTATCACCTCCCCATGAACAAGAAAAACCAGTCTGCAGGCAAAGGGGAGAACAAAGGGCCAGTAGGAGAATCACTTTGCTGGCTGCATTTAGAAACACCGAGTTCTTGGGTGTTTACCATGTGCATTTTCCGAGACTGACACCTAGACATCTGTCACCCACAGGCTGAGCATCAGATACTCAGGCGACCTGAGAGCACCGGAGTCAGCACAGCCACAGCCACACCACAGAGCCTTCCCCTGTCACTCAGAAACAGCCCTGCTTAAAGAACAATTTGGAAAACCAGTGTTTAGGGTATGAACACAGAACTTATTGATCTGAATAATGATCTCACCTTAAAAAGAGATATAAAGATGCGCACTTATTCCAGACCATGCCCTGGAAAACATTTCTCAGGAAACTGAGTAAATTTTAGTCGGAGCAAATTGTGCTCTCAGAGTTCGCCCCTTGGCTTTTTTTTTCTCCCTGTATATGTGTCCCTAGCTTCATGATGTTGAGCTGAGGGTCTTGTCTGAATCAGCTCTGGGTCTTTGTGTGCCAATGACCAGTCCAAGCTTGGGCAGAGGTGTTTGCTGTGCTAACCTTTCTGTTACTTCTCCACTGGAAAACATTTCAGGCATCCCTGGTCAACTCTGTCCTTGGGGGCTGCATGAGCCTTTCTTTGGTGGTGGTTATTTTTTCTTCTGTGGTGCTTTTATTATGAGCAAGTTCTGCATGACTTAGCACACTTTCCTAAAAGCCTCTGCAATTAGATCCAAAGGGTTTGGGTTTGAACTGTGCCAGGTCCTGCCGAGGAGTTGGGGTTTGGTTACAGAATTATGGGGAGGTTGTCTGACTTTCAGATCTTCACTTGGCTTCAAGTGAAGCCACTTGGTGATGCATTTGGCTTTGTGGCTGTTTATTATGAGGCTAGTGTGCTTTGTCTAGGTCAAACTATTGCTTCCTTTCTTCAAATTCTTGCCATGTGCTGATTAATTCTTCTGTTTCTAATTTTTCTTTTCCCAGAATTAATTGCCATTTCAGAGCTTGCACGAAATCATATAACCTTGCTGAGAACTTTTAAGGGAAGGCAATCGGTCATTTGAGGATTCTGTCTACCGTAAGCACGAATCTGGATCTTCCGGACCAGGAAATCTCTGGGACACTTTTGACCTGAGCTCAGTGGTGGAGACAAAGTAACAACAACAGCAACAGCCAGCAGCTAGAACAATAGCCAGCAAAGAACAATAGCCAACAACAAGAACAAGAGCCAACAAGAACAATAGCCAACAACAAAAACAATAGCCAACAAGAATAGCCAACAAGAATAAAAATAGTCAACAACAAGAAAAGCCGACAACAATGAAAATAGCCAGCGACAACAGATAACAAGAACAATAGCCAGCATTAACAACAGTAGCAGCAACAGTAGTTAGTTTATGAAGTTGCTTTTATGTGCCAAAAATTGTGCAGGTAAGGGGGCAAGTTGGGAAGGGGGCTTCACATGAAGCAGCTAATAAAATCCTTGTCAGGATTATAGTTAATTGTTAATAACTAGTTTCTGGATGAGAGAAACTGAGCAAAGAAATACTAACTTGCTTAGAGTCAACCAGTTGCTCGAATATCTACAACTACAGCTGAGGCTAGATTTAAAAATTTCAATAGCCAACATGCCTCAAATACTTCTCTGTTTGTAGATAAAGTACCCACCAATGTACCTTCATTTGCATCTAATTTCTTTGCTACAAATGTGGTTCTTAAACCTGTTCTAACCCTTCAATTAAGCTGACTTTCTTTGAACCCACTGTCATCGTAGTCATGGGCAGATAGATGACAGAGCACCTCCTCTGGTTTTCTCGATTAGTACAGAAATGAAGATGAAATAGAACATATACACAGACACGCACTGTGCACACGTCTGTATAAAGTTGTGCATATACAACTCATGTGCATGGTTTTATCAGTCTACTCATACATACTTCTAGTATTGCTTGTAATCAATGGCCAGGATATGATAAAAGCACAAGGATTGCACTATGAAAATATTTGAGTATTTGGGTTTGACTATCTTGGAAGGACCAGCAATTTGAAAGAGATGGGGAAGCATCCAGTCCAAACAAACAAAACATGGAGCAATTACTACTCTATAAAAGACCTCAAGTAAAATACCAGTAAGGTGAGGCCCTGACCGCATTGGTGACAGCCAATCCAGTCCCCCAGGGAAGGAAGGCTTGGTAAACCCAAAATATGAATGCAGTAATAACTATACTGAGTGCTGATAGACAGGATTTATTACCATGCTATTTCGAATCGTGTTTTAAAACTGTGAGGTGGAAGGAATGGTATGAGGGCATCTATTTTCTCACTTCTGGTTTGATATGTCTCAGATTAACTGAAATCTACTTCAGAGGCATTTATGAAATTAGACCTCAGGTGTATTTATGTAATAAATTCAGCCCTGTAGTATCAATGACTTATTTTCCTTATTTATGCTATTAATTCTTCCTATGTTTTCTCTTACATTGTTGCTTTTTTTTTTAAAGATTTATTTATTTATGCATACAAGCTGGGGTGCAGGCCAGAGGTGTGGGGTGGTGAGAGGGTTTACCAGAGACAGAATGGGGAGCAGAACAGGCAGATCGACGGAAATACATTGCTGAGGGGAGCAGTGGGTGAGGCAGGAGAGGTCTGCTGCGCAGTGTGGGAATCTCCCCAGCCAGGCATCGAACAGAGCTGCAGTTGCCGACAGCTCCACAGCACTGCTCTTAACCCGTTGTGCCACCAGGGAGGCCCTTTTGGTTGCTTTCCTAATGAAAAAAGTATCCAGTAACTTAGTTGTAAGTTCTTAATTTTGATGCTTTACAACTAAAACTGACTTGAGATGCGCTTCTATTTTCACTGACTTCATTGATTCATTTTATCATGGCAGTTACAGCACTCATATGCACTTTTGCAAGGAGAATGCTTATTGGGGTATCCTAAGACCCAGACATCTGGTTAAAAATTGTACCTAATATCACCATTTAAAACTGTTTTTCTTTAAGAAAGAGTTGATAAGGCTTTTCCTCCTCCCTCTAAGAAGGATCAATCTTTTAAGAGATACTGAGTTAATGCCTTAATACCAGAAAGTATTCTCTGAACACTCATTTATTGTTGCACCTGCATCTTTGCTTTTATTGAAAGTCTCTCTCTCAGCTTTAATCTCAATTCCAATATCCATCTTGATATACCCACTCACTGGAGTTTATTCTAATGCATACCTAATCCCAAGCAGGACAATTTTCTTATTCACTGGGGCCTTGATAACAACTCCATACTTAAAGAGAGTTACTGGCTTCCTCACAATTTTCTCTCACCGGACTGCAACTTCTTAAAGGCAGAAAACTGAGATTTATTCTTGTTTGTATCCCCAAAACCTCCTGGCCCTAACATCTAGTTAATAAATCAATTATTGAGGAACAGAATTGACTTTAAATAACCAATTCTTCTAGACAGCTTTATGCTACCTTGAGAGAGTCAATAACAGAGATCAAAAACCCAAATCCTCTTATGTCTTCTCGTCATTCACAGCTCCTCTATCAGGCCTTCAAGGGAATGCCCCAAATCTGCATTATTTACTGGTACCTGAGCTGCACCTTTCCTTCGGACTCTATTGAGAAAGGGGATGAAAAATGGGAACTAGTGCTTCAGAGTTCTTCATTCAACACACAGAACTTCCCATAAATTTCCACTATGGAAATGGCTCTCAGAAGATGCTTGCTAGCAAACAGACTTCCTGGTACAACCTGGATGGGAAGGTGGCTTATTCTTCAACAGGAAATGTCAGTATGACTGCTGGGACACTATAGAGCATGCCAGCGATGAGTCATGTAAGGTAAGGAGCAGTGGTGTTGGTGTGGAGGGCCAATCTCTTCTTTGCTCTGAAGGGATATCTACTACAAGAGACTCTATCATACTGAATTGAATTTATAAAGCAAATTTCTTTTTCTTTTTTTTTGCATAGAAGAACTGAGGTGCAGGGGCAGGGGTAAGAGGATTCACCAGAGACAGAACGGGGAGCGGAACAGGGGGATTTATTGAAATGTACTGCTAAGAGGAGCAGCGGGTGGGAAAGGAGAGGTCTGCTGTGAAAAAGGCAAATGGTTTCTAATGAAAGCTACCAGCCCATTGAAATAGAAATATTTTGACCCAAGCTTCCATCAAAACAGGAAAACAAAGGACACAAAGGAAAAAAGTCTTAAGCAATTTGAGCCAGCTGAATAATAATCAGCATTGAGTGTTCTAGTAGCTGCTAGATAATACTACAGAGAAGTCAGAAAATACATGCAGCTGAGGCATTCCATTCTAAGCTCACAGTACAAAAAGTCTGGGTTCTTGGCCTTATCAAATTGGGAGAACTAAAAACTATCAAGTATGCAGTTTACCATACTCAAGCCACAGACGGTCCCTTCCGCTGCCGGCATAAACTTGGTCTCACACCTGTGGCCCACTCGGTGGCACCAAAGTGATTTGCAAATGTCCTGAAAGGAAAGAAGGGACTGGTAAGGGTGATGATCAATGGAGACGAAAATTTTCAAAGGTTTGACATACAATTTTGTATTTTGAGGAGGCTGACGTGAGACAAGCGATCTGGGAAGTGGAGGTCACTGAAGTTGGTAGCAGCATCTGGATGGCCCATGGGAAGTGCTAGGAAAGAATGAGCAGGCAGTTTCTACACTACGGTCAGAGTCTGTGTGGTTAGAGATAACTGGGAGGGAACAGTGAATTCAGAGAACACTGCACTTGAAACTAAAAGACCTGGCTTATCACAACAGCATCATCCAGTGAAGCAGAATAGGCTAAGAGTGCAATAAAGCACATTTACTTCCAATCCTTATCCTGCGATTCCAGGTCACATGCCCTATGGACATATGAAAGTAGACTCATAAGCTGCAATCTCCTCACCAAACGGTAATAAAATCAGCACTTGCCTCTTGAGGTTGTTCCCAAGGTTAAACGTCTACATGATCAGCCTATCGTTACCTTCTTCATCTATAGAGTAACTTTCAAGCATTTTGATGATTCTCACAATAGAGCTATGAAATAATTGACTGCAGTCAATGGCCCCCAAAGATGAGCTCGCCTTCATTCCTGGAACCTGTATATATGTGAGGTTATATAGCAAAGTTGAACTAAAGTTGTGGCATTAAGGTTGCTAATTGGTTGACCTTGAGATGAGAAGACTATGTTAAGTTTTCAAGATGGACCCCAGGTAATCCTCAGGGTCCTAATGGAGAAGAGGAGGACAGAAAATAATCAGAGATGGCAGTAGGATGAGGAATTAGAAAGAGGTTACTGGTGGTCAAGATGGAGGAACGAATGCCAGAAGCTTCTAGAAGCTGGAGAAGGTAACAAAATTGCTTCTCTTCTAGAGCCTCCCAAAGGACTACAACCTCACCTTGGTTGTAATCTAGTTGGCCTTATTTCAGATGTCCACCTCTAGAAGTGTACGGAAATAAGTTTGTGTTGTTTCAAGTCACTCAGTTTATGGAAAGGTATTACAACAGCCTTGTAAAACTAACACCATGACCAATACCCTTGAGTGGTGGACACTCAACTACAGTTACTGACTTTGTTAGTAGGTTCTTGGAAGTCAACATTTTTAGCAAAATGATGTATAACAAAACCAGGTCTATGAATAACAAGGTTTTGTTCAAAACCTGGATTTTCCCCCCTCATCAATGTTATAACTTTGAATGTTGAATAAAAAGGTCATTATTCAAGGACCAGCTGATTTTTCACACATAAGTTCATTTAGATGAGGTAACCGAGCATGCCCCTGTCACTTTCAAAGCTATGAACACATAGGTGGTGAGTAGCAAAGGCACAAGCTCAAGTTGGTCTGACTCCAAAGTCCTCATGACTACTGCTCTAGAACTGGATTTGCCACTGATAAATGCTGGAAAGCTCCCCACACATCCCCAGGCCTCCATTTCCTATCTGCAAAACAAAGGAACTGAAACAGTTTTCTTCCAGCTCAAAAGCTGAACTTGCTGTTCAGAATCACATGACTGAAGGAATAGCTAAGTCATGAGCTGCCAAAGGGGCCCCGTTTTGTTTGCCACATTCTATTGATTGAGGTAGAAATGTGGAACATACATTCAGGGGAAAATATTAACAACCAGGGCGGAAACAAAACGATTTTTGTGGTCACCTGTTGTAACCCTGAAAATTCAATTAACCAGGCACCCAATTCCCCCAAGTGTTCTTGCTAATATAGATTACACGGCTGAAAATTATGGCAAGCTCATGCTTAGAAATATTTCACACACACAAAGTTTCCACAGTACTTAGAAAAGAAAATACAGGGAAATCAGTGATACAGGCAAGTGAGTCTGGTCTTGTAGCCCATAAAATTCTTCCCCCAAAAAAGAAATGGAAGGATTTTCAAGACACCTGCTTGGGAAACACCACCAGCAGCAGCAGTTCCTGACATGGGCCATACATCTCCAAACAGCTTAGGAGACCCAATATATAAATGTTTTCCATGGAAACGGGCCTGCCCCTGACATTAGTAGAAAGAATGGTGCAGCTTTCCAATGAATCAAGTTCCTCTTTTCTTCCCATATCGTCTCCCTCTGGGTCCAAGGGGAACAATTTGATGTGGAAAAAGAAAAGTCTACATCAAAGTGGAGGAAAGAGAGGTAACCACTAACAGAATGAAAGCCACTGATAGATAAGCTTTCAAAATTGAATTGTTTTCCTTCTTACAGACAGGGGAAAGCCATAAGCTACATTGCTAGCCAATGTGGTGGCCAATGCAATGACCGTAAGGCTGGACCAAAGCAGAAGACCCCTAGATTCCACCATCAATGCCAAGCCGCAAGGCTAAGGATAGGGCAGCTGGAGAGGACCAGAAAAATCGAGCAAAACACAAAAACACAAGGATTCCAGAGTGAAATAAGACAGGCTGTATGAACATGTTATTTCTTTTGTGGTGAAGTACAGAAGTCGAATGTAATTATAGCCAACTACATGCTTTGATGACCATGAAAGTCCTCTGAGAAAGCTCCTTTTCAAAGTAAACAGAAATGGGAGGTTGTATTTTTTGCTCATTCTTCCCTCTTTTTCCCCCCTGGCATATTCAAGTAACTTTTCCTTATCTATAATTCCCTAGTCTTGGGTCATAATTTAAGGGATGAAAAAATAACCACAGAGACTCCAGGGTCTCATGTTGCCTGGATGTGATTTTTAAAGGAAGAGTCTGCACGGTGTACGTTATTTTGTTGTCACTCGTTGGCCACGATCTCCAGTTGTGTTAAGGATGGATGCCTGGGGCCAAGTGAAACCTGACATGCTGGAAATGTTAATGGCACTTGCAAATCAAACTTTGTAAAGCATCCCCAACCTAAACATCCCTAACCAATTTCTTCATCTTTGGTCCACCCAAATCTGTTCCAGGTTCAGCCTTCTCGGGTCACTTTATCACACCCTGATACTTCTACTTACTAAAGGCAAGTATCCTAGAGTAGTTATCTTTGAGATTTTTTTCATTGTCCCACATTCCATGCAGAAACCTTGCATTGGATCAGAAAACTACATTGGCTCTATCTTCAAAATGTTTACAGAATCTGAACAATTATTGCCACTTGCATTACTACCATTTTGTTCCACCTCATACATGGATTACTATTACACCCTCTTTACAAGCATTCCACTTCTACCTTGTCCATCCTCAGCTAGTTCATCCTTAGCATGTTAGCCACCAGCAACATGTGGTATTTCAATGTGAATTTAAATTAAATTTTCACTCACACATCAAGTTCTTAACGGTCATATGTGGTAAGTGGCTACTTATATACGTTCTATATGGTGAGTGGCTACCATATTGAATTCCATCATTACAGAGCATCCCATTGGACAGTATTGAGACAGAGAGCCTTCCAAGTCAACTCAGTGAGATCGTGTGACTCTTCTGCTCAAGACCATGCAATGGCTTCTCATTTCACTGGGAAAAAGTAAAAAGTTCTTATATCACCTAGCATGCCACATACGTTCAAGTCCCCTTTCATCTTCTCACCAATGCCTATGAGTGTACTGCCTGCTCACTCTACTCTAATAGCATTGGTTTCCATGCTGATCTGCAAACATTTCAAGCTTTCTCCAAACTGGGGTCTTTGCACTTTATTTTCCGAACTGCCTGAACAGCTCTTTTGGAGGTCCTTCAAGCCTGCCTTAATTTCCCCTCCTGCAACATGCCATGACCCAGTCAGCCTCTTAATGTCCCTTATTCTACTCTCAGTAGCATGAACTAGCAAAGGTGGAGATGGAGCCCAGAGAAAGGAATGTTTAATCTCCTTGGGGAATCTTTACTAACAATAAAAAATAATTAGCTATTTGTCACGTGGATGTCTAGGCTGGGAAACATGTATACAAAGGTTTGTACACACAACAGCCGGAAATGTTTGAAAAGCATACAAGGACATTAATAGAGTTGGGACCTAAGTACCTGGAGAGAGTTAATTGAAGTTGAATGTGATGTAAGTGTAGTAGATTATGAAGTTGGGGTGATTTAGACACCATACAGCACTTCTTTATTTTCCATTCTTGTTCCCAATGTAAAACTCTTGAAAGAAGAAGATGGGTCCATACAACTATCTCTGGCATGCCTTTTCCTTCAAAGGAAGTGCTCTCTGTGCCTGCAAATAGTCATTAAATTCAATACCTTCTTCATCATTTTTATTCTGCCTCAAATCCTGTTGGTGTGTCTATAAATGAAAGTTTACCGAGTTTCTGCTAAGTGATGGTAATTTTTCAGGTGACCGAGGCACAGAGCATGGGCTGCTCATGTCTCACTTAGTAAAATAACCACTGGAGGCATTGATTAAGCCTGGGACATGCTGGCAAACAGCATCCATTCAGTTCTGAGTCAGGACACATTTAATAAGGGTGTAATCACCATGTTCTCCCCAGTTGCTAGAGAGGAAACCCTCTTTTAAGTCTGTCCAGAACACATGGAGCCATCAGCCATATCAGCAATTCCTTTTCTAGAACACTTTGAAGACAACAGAGATTAAGCTTGATATACTGTGGGTATAACGCCCCAAGGGGCCAGTGACCGATGTGCTTTTCCCCCTGGGCTCATCTGCAGAACACCCTGTTAAGAAGATTAGAGCCATGGGTGGGAGTTGGGTGTGTATCATTGGACTCACTCCCTAAATCCAATATACAGTTTGACCCACTCTTTTCTCTGTCAATAAAAAGGCCAGGATCTTGCTCTCCAGCAGCACCCTGCCTTTGTGCAGCCTGCTCCACGACTCTGTCTCTTCCCTTTTCACCGTGGTGTTGCTCAACGCAAAAATATACCAAAGACACAGAAAAGACAAGATTGGGAAGAGGCATGGGAGATGAAAACTAGCCAGTCTCAGATGCTCTGGCAAGGAAGCCACCTTGCAAGAATGAGGGTGACATGGTGCTGATGGTGTTGAGAGGGAGGGAGGCAGCAAGAAGAAAACCTTATTTTTCACTGAGTGGTGCCACTGTCCCAAGGGATTCCTCTTACAGATCCCAGGGAGGAGCTAATATTATCCTGCTCTGAGAGACGTGGACACAAAAGCTGAGTGCTTAAGTCATCTGCACAAGGGTCTGTGAAGTACTGGAATAAGCCCAGGTTTAACTACAAAGCCAAATGTGTGTGTGTGTGTGTGTGTGTGTGTGTGTGTGTGTGTGTGTGTGTGTGTGTAAAATGGAAGACTAATTCAGCAGTGGTCAACGTTAACCACACAGGAGAATCATCTTTGTTAAACTCCTGTTAAAATACAGATTACCAGGTCCTCCTCCCCAAGTGTCTTATTCCTTTAGCCTGGGAGGAGCTTGAAGCATCTATATTTCTAATGAGTTCCAGGTGATACTGACACAGAGCATCTGTTGTTTGGGGAGGACACTGAAAATAGTAATAATAATAATAATAATAATAAAATAATTTATGATAATAAAATAGTTTATTTTATGGTGCTTCTAACCACTAGGGAACCTGCCTTTCTAGGAGACACAGAGAAAAAGATAATAGGCAGTGGGGAAGAGAAAGTTAGAAAGGGAAAGTCATGATAGGACTATGAAGAGCCTGAAAATAAACATCATCTGTTTCCTGCATTGGATCTGTGACCTGCTGCACTGTTCAGCCCAACAGAACAAATAGGCGATTTCAGTGTTTTTGAAATCCCTCCTAGGTAGGGACTGACAGGAAGTGATTTAAGATCCTCAAAGTTGTAGCCATGGTTCCAGTTATAAACAGGATTAGGACTAATACACAAAACTAGGCAGTGGGGAAAAAAGATGCCACATTCAGGCCCCTCAGCCCCTACAACCCTAGCTTCTTATCTCACCTCAGTATCATCACAAATGATCTCTCTCTACCCTGAGGCATTCTGATCTTTCTGCCTTTCCTCATTTTATTCTTCACACTGGCGTTTCCATTTCTTTCTGCTCTGCTTCTCAGGGAAGGTCATCGCACTGAGAATCTGTCTGTCCAAAATGTCATGTGATCCCATCAAGAGCTAGACTTTAAGAGTGGTTGTTTAAACCCTGCACATTGCTTGATATGGAATGGTCACCTTCAAATGTTGATTGAATGTATGATCCTGAAGGAATGACAGCAATTTTTGGGACCTCCTTTATACTTTAGACAAGATGGGGTGCGTTCAGGGTGTATGGCTATAGATCCTTTATACTTTTAAAGAAAATCAAACCCATTACCAATTGTGCATTTACTACATAGGAAGCGCTTTCTAAATATTTGATTGCTGAATGAGTAAGCTAGTGAATCTTTTTAGAATAAAGCAAACAGGAGACAAATTTTTTTAGCAAAGTGAATAGCCACTTACTTCTGCAAAACATACCAACTTCATGGGCAATTAAAAACAACTGTGAACTTGTTAATTTATGGGGAATACACCTGAGAGGAGAAAGCAAACTGTACAAACATGAAAAATAATGTAAAATACATAGAGAGAAATAAAAATTATAGGAGAAACACATGTAATACCCTATCAAATCTGTGATTTGTTAGCTATTATTTCTTAGAACTGCACTTACTTTTTTTAAATGAGTTGAAATATAGAAAAGCAACAAAAATAGAGAGGTACAGCACAGACAATGAAGGGAATTGTGAATGACTGAATGTTAGTTAACTCTGATGACAGGAGTCTAGGATATGCTAGTATTAACTAATTGAGAGAGGAACTCAATGCCAGTGTGGGTGATGTGCTATGTTTAGATTCCACTGTTCAAAAGTTTTGTGACCTTGGAATAAATGAATACATTCTCTGGGCTCCAGGTAAAACATGGTGATAGTTCACAGCTCAAAGGGTTTTCATGAAGATTGAGGAAGAGTATAAGGAATAAGTAGAATACCTTATTGAGAGCAGAGGCTCACTGAGCTACTACTGGAGGTGATGGTGTGTGGTGATGAAAGTGGGATGATGACGGTTGTGTAGAGTTAGTGGTGTTGGTGATTGGAGGTGATGGTGGAGGTGGTCCTGTTGGTAAAGACGATGATGATGGTCATAAAGGGGGTGGTGGAGATGGAGGGAAAGGGAGAGGAAAAGTATAGAAACAGCAAGAACAGGAACAGAGATGGGAAGAGATGCAATAAACCCTTCATTCCAAGTATGCAGATACCTGGGATTTCCATGTTTCCTTTGGGTACTAGGACTAAATGACTTTAAAACATTCTGTTCATTAATGATAGTGAGATACAGTGCAATTCACTGCAATGCTGTCTCTCTTCTTTCCACACTCTGGACTTTTGCTTTTTCCCATCTATCTTTTTCACACTACTAAACGAAATATTTGACACAGAAATCTTACTGAGATTACTGAAGTTAAACATTGCATCACCACATTAAAAAGTTGGCTACCAGCAACAGTGCTCACATACCGTGAAAGGCAGAGTTGGATGTATTTTGAGGTGATGGTGATTTTAAAGGTATGACATCAAAAAGGTATATGAACTCAGCCATAACAAAAACATTGACAAGCACTAGGAAAAGCTATTTGTACCCAGATTTACTACTTGTGAGAATCTTTTGGCTACCGAAGAGGAGTTTTCTTGCAAAGATGCAGAGTCCAAAGGTATTTTAACCAGGCCTGGCCCATGGGGGATAAGCCTGAGAATTCATTGACAGTGAAATTGCCACTTAATTATCATGCCAAACAATTGACATTTAGAGATAACCCAGACACTGACCCTTGGCCTTCGCAAACCAAATGTTTATACTACTGTTAGGTACACAGACAACCACTGAATCTTAATGTAACTTTGAAATCACAAGCCAACATACCTTCACAAAACCAAGGCTGCATAACTTGGCTTTTGCTCCAAATTGCCACTTGCACTGGGTGTCAGCATCATAAATCTGTCCTGGTAGTTTGTCTGGATATTTATACCGCCCTGTTTGCTTGGGCTCATCCACCAGACACCCAGCCTGAGGAGTGCTGCAGAGACAATATGACCTTATTAATTCCTGTCTTCCTCTGTGCTCTTCCCGTGTAAAACAACTGACCCTTGAATGCATTCATCCCAAGGGAAATATAACATGACTACAGAAATAAACACATGCCTAAAATGAAAATGCATCTTTATTCTAGAGTGAGCCCTGTGCTGTCTACAAGGATGGACCTGCCCCAGCCACAAAGGGTTTCCCATGATCCCATCAGGCATGGCCATCAATTTGGCATGGTCTGCTAGGAGATGGGAAAGATCATATATCTTAAAACTCTTCCCAAAGATGCATTCAACAATATCCAACAAATTAATTCCTGAGTGCCTACTCTGTGTCAGCATTAGGTGGAGCAATTAAGGTACAACATCAACCAGACAGAGACCTGACTTCATGGAGTAGAAAGTTATGCTGTCGCTTTTACATATAACAGGCAAAGGTGAGAGATGTCCTTTACCTCAAATAACCTTTACAGGCAAAATATGAATGAGGTAATTGAAAGAAATCAGGAGGAAGCAAGCTTTATAGCATACGGCAGAATAATTTCCGGGCAGATATTTAATTGGGCTGTGTTACAGGAGAAAAAAATCAGTCTTAATGGCATGGATATTCTGAGAAAGAATCTTTTTTTTTAAATAATATATATTTTTATTGTTATGTCTTTTACATTTTGCATTCCCCTTGGGTAGCCCACCACCAATTCACCCGTGATCCATCTCCATGGTCCCTTGTGTCTGAGAAAGAATCTTATCTCTATATCCCTAAGTAATTAAGATACAGCATCAATCAATGAGAGGTTAAATAGCAGGTAAGTGTGGTTTTGGAGTCTAACACATAATAAGCATTGAAAGTTATCTGTTGTTCTTGTTATTACTGTCCAAAAGCATTGAATTGTATCATATTCCTAGACTTATAATGTTTATGGATCCCATTCTCAAATGACATAGAAAAGATTATTTCAATCTTAAAAGCATTAATTTAAAATTAGTAAGAAAATGTTTTATGTGGCAAAGCTTTATATTAGCAAACAGGTTGTCCATTTTTTACTTCCTTTGGGACATTATTTGGCTAGACATCCTTACATTGAATCAGCCTTGCCTGTGTGTATTACTAAACCTATAAATATTTGCATGTAATATGCAGTGGAACAGGTAAAAAAAAAAGTATCAAGAGTATCAAAGAAACTTCATTAGTTTTCTTAAGATATGCTTGAAGGGAGATGGGATTAGAATTGAATATTCCTGTGAGTCAATAACAATAAATTTTTACACACATATAAAAGGATTCATACATACATATTTAGCAACAACTCTAGCGCTGTTATAATGTTCAAATGGTGAAATATATATTAGAGCTAAATTAGATTAGAGCTAAATTAAAGAAAATGTCAAAGAGTGTCAACTTTGGTTTTACCAGCTCCCATTTTACTAATGGGATGTTGGAGTTCTTTAATTCTCAGAAGGATTTTATATAGCTATCATCCCCTTGGGATGTCATTTGGACACAGAACAACCTTATGGCCATTAAAAAATATAGCCAATCAAGACAATGTTCCATTCCTTAAAAAAACACAGTATTTTAGCAATTTTTAAAATACTCCCTTTTAACTATGGGTACTTTGGTGGTAGGAGAGCTATGATGACCCCCCTCAGGGGAGAAATCCTACACTGTCAAAAAATTAGCAAGGATGTAAAATAATGGTACTTCATTTAAAAAAAAATTCAATCAAGCAAATAAAAAAAAAGCCAAAACAAACACACAAAAAAATTATTGTGACCAAACTGATTGATCAGATTAAAAAAATTAGTCACAATAAAGAGAGAATACATGAAGCGGCCTCTGGAAGTCATAGAGGAGAGACAGTTACAAGCACAATTCTTGAAGTCATTACAAACCTAAGAAAAAGCCTTAGGTGTGCAACAGTAGCTCCATGGCTTTAAAGCAACACAAGTTACCAAGACTCCAATTTCTCACCTGTAGAATAATAGGATTGCTGTGAAGATGAAATGAGACAATATGTGAAGAGCGTCTAGCACAGTATTAGGTCTAAATTCTGTTTTTCATCAACAACAATGACATCATCATCATCGGAATTTGTCAGCCTTTGTGTTCACTGAGACGTCAAGAGATTTGTCTACTGTTTTCCCACCTGTTGATTTGTTCTCTGTCACTGATTTAAACAGGAATATTTTCGGTTTGGCCCTATCTTACCTAAGGAATTTCTTGAGGTATTGTCGACTGCAGGAAGACCATGAAAACACCCCATTGTTCCCTGTCAACGTGGGAGACATGATGTTGCCTTCAGCCTTTCGACAGGGGTTGCCTTCTCCATCATGAATCATGCCAAAGCTGAACCAGAATGAAGAGAACAAAATGCCTTCTGTGAACCCACTTTTCAAATCATCACCAGAGGAAGAAAAAGATGTATTGCGAACCAATGAATCCAAATGAGATAGTTATGGAGACTTTTTAAGAGATTTTAATTTTTATTTATTTACACATACAAGGACTGAGGTGTAAGCCAGAGGTGGCGGGGTTGTGGGGGCGGGGGCAGTGTGGTGAAAGGATTCACCACAGAGAGAGTGGAGAGCGGAACAGGCAGATCTACTGAAATACACTACTGAAGGAGCAGTGGGTGAGACAAGGGAAGGTCTGCTGCGCCATATGGGTCAGCTCCCTGGCCTCATTGAACTCAGGCTATCCTGGCAATAGCACTGAGACTTAACCCCTGTGCCACCAGGGAGGCCAGTTAAGGAAATTTTAAGCAAAAAGAGAGAAAATTAGGTTCTTATATAAAGTGTTGTAAAATTCAACTGGAAAATTTTTAAGAATGCTCAGGGTTTTATAATATGTCTTGGACACAAAATCAAGGCATGGGGTACCTGGGTACATATTTTAAGAGTTACATAATTTTGGTCAAGATTTCTAAGTTAGTTTTCAATTAGGAAAATTATTTTCTTTCCACCAGTGATGGATCTGTGGTAAGAAAGTTTAGAGTAAGTGAGAGGGAGATATAGAGAGAAGATGATTATTGTAAGTTTTTATGAACTGTTCATTCATAAGACTAGTGTGACAGAAAAACCCTTTAATGAAGATCAATTTACTAGCTGAAATCATAAACTCTGATTATAATTTAACTCCCCTATAATCATGAATATTTTAAACAAGTAATGGTTGGACCCATCTATTGAAGGGATATAAAGGACTTCTTTTTAGTGTATTTTATGAGAAAACTTTGATTTACCCATTTTACCACAGAAAGGTCTAGCAATTATGGATTAAATTTTAGGTGGTTTACCTCTGAAAATCATGCATATTATATTAATACCTAAATGATTCCTAAATATCCTTAGAGGTAGAATAAATGTACCATTACTGTATGTGCATAGGCATATGCACTGTATGTATAGGCATACCACAAGACACAGCTTACTTCAGGCTATATTAAAATGGTAAGAGGTGGCAGAAAAAGCTTCTTTGGTCATCTCTAAAAAATTCCACATATCTGAGGGAGAGGGACTCCTATACTTTCAACATACCAACAATAATTAAGTCAGTGTTATCTCAATTAAAAAAAAAACCAAAAAACAAAAATAAAAATGTAGCACATGGGACCTCCCTGGTGGCGCAAGGGATTAAGTCTCAGCCTATGAAGCTGTCCGCACCACTGCAGCACGAGTTCAATCCCCAGCCAGGGAGATTCCCACATGGCGCACCAGACCTCTCCTGCCTTGCCCGCTGCTCCCCTCAGCAGTGTATTTCAGTCAATCTGCCTGTTCTGCTGCTCACTTTGTCTCTGGTGAATCCTCTCACTTCCCCCCGACACCTCTGGTCTACACCCCTGTTCTTGTATGCAAAAATAAATAAACCTTAAAAAAAATTCAGCACATACCAGTCTTTTGCAGGTTTTCTAGAGAGATAAGGATGGAGACACATCAATTTTAGTGTTAATTTAGATCACTCTTAAGCTATGATTTAAAAGTGTAAAATTTGTCTCTTAAGGACATTTTTATGAAGCAGCTATGATTCCTGTGGAAATAAACATGTTGTTCTGATATAATCTTGTTAGTACAACTATGCTTTGAAGATAGGTTATACCAAATAAGTATGTCATTACTGCTGAGACCCATGCCTATAATCTAGCCATTTTTCCAGCATTCCTTCCAATTTATCAGAGAAATAATACCAGAGTGGTTGTGTACTGAACTCCTGTAAGTGATCACCCCCATATTTAGAGGTGACACATTCACACTGGTATTTACTGACCACATTATATGCTTAGGGAACACATTTTCTCAGAACATCTCTGTTTAATTCAGTTCTTCTTTTTACCTACCCAGAGGAGGTATGCCTGGGAGACAACTCTCCACATATATTTGTGAAAGCCAAGAACAGAAGTAAACTTATGTTTCAAGTACTAGAAGACTAAGATGGAGACAGAGAGACTGAAGCCACTAGACAAAGAGGAAACAGTAATTAAATCAGTATTTCATTGGAGTTTTATGAAAATAGGAAAACCAAGGTTTTGAACTAAATTTCAAACTTTAAATTTTTTAAATTTTCTACTTTTTTGATTTTATAGCATTTTATAAGACAAAAGGAATTTTCTTTAGCACATATCAAAGTCATCTCAAAATCTCATAACCTGTCTCTTTCAAAACTTAAGACTCTAAGGACATGTTATCTAGAACTTGAGTGAGTATCTTATTTATTATGTGTTCTTCCTCCTACCTTAGACTCTTCTGTACCCAGCTCACCTTAAGTTTTTTTGTTTTTTTCTGACCTAAAATGTTAGATTTTGATGTTGGCTTCACCGCATAAGCAATGATGACTGAATTTTTAATGGTCAGTACTTTGAAAATAGAGACCTGTTATTTCAAACTTCATACTGGGGAGACACATGTAGATGTATGTCTGGCATTCACAGGAATTTTACTTCCTGCTCTATAAAAAGGGACTTTGTGCCTAATGGGGATGTTCGTACCTCCACTCACAGTAAAGCTGGTTCATTCATATCTTGCTAAGAAAGATATGTATATAGGTAAAATTCTTGGAAATTGTTGGGAAACGGTCATGATCAAGGTCAAATTTAAACTTCCTAAAGATAATACATTTAGTTCATAAAAGACACTAACACCAAAATATCAAAATATAAATTATAGCTATGGACTAGATTATTTTGCTTTTATTTTTAAGTAAAAAGTTGCATGCTTCAAAATGCGATGTAAATGTTGAAAAAGTCACACATATACTCCTAAACACATATATCAAAAGGATTGCCCTTTAAAATAGCCATTTTATAAAATAATGTGTGTGTCCCAATGCAGATGCTATTGCTCAAGTAATGTTTGAGAATTCTCTGTAGAACTGTCTCCTTGCCAAAATACATACTTTATAAAATAAATTCACTAGGTTACTCATTCCTCATTTCTAAATCTATCCTCACAAAAAATGTTTTACTAACATCAATTAAAAGAGTATTAAGTGAATGCCAGTGATACCCACTAAAAGAATATCTATTATATGCATCAAAAGTTTTTAAATAGTATTTTTAAATAGTATCCCATTGTATTCTGGGAATTTACATGTCTCAATGATTATTTCTTTAGTATAATGAATTAAAGATATCTTCACTGCAGCAATACACGAAAGAAAACAGGCAAATGCCTAAAAGACAAGCGATCCAATTTGATTCTTGCTATTCATCTATGATCACAATGTAATACTGTGGAATATTAATAAAATAACTGCAAAAATAAATATAAAAATACAGTAAAATAACAAAAAACAAAATATTCTTGCTTAAAAGAGCAACATTCATGATGACTGGCCTTTATTGAATCCTTCTTACAGTTAGAGACTATTCCAAGTTTCACATAAGACTGGTCCTAGTAATTCTACCTAGATCCTATTTCATAATTACTCACCCATAATAATCATCAGACGAATGCCAATGAACCACCTAATTAGTTTTCATATAAAGTGATGAGTCCCAGGGGTCACTTACTTGTGTCCAGACTCATGAGCAATGGTGAAGGCCAAGCCGAGTCCTGTGTCCTCATTGATGGTACAACTCCTGTACTTACTGCACATCCCGCTGATGGGGGCGAATCCTACGGCAAGAGCAACTTCAAATGTTAGTCCAAAGGGAACATGCACAGTTCTTTCATCCTCAAAATGTCCTGTACAGTTTTAGTTTAATGGATTAATACATATAATTGTCTGCAGGAAAGTGCTAAAAGTGTTTAGTTGTCTATTCTTACCATATAGTTTGATATATTATTCAGTGTTTTTTTGATTTCTTAAGGTACTGTCATCAGTGGATTCTCCTAACAACCCTATGCAGCCAGTAATTCCCACTTTATATAGAAGACAGAACTCACAGGGCATTTTTATGTTCCTAAGTTTATCATACAGATTAGAGCAATGGCTAAAATGATAGCAAAGTCGTTGCAAAATGGTTCAAGGCTCAAAGTGCCTTTTTGAAGGGAAAACACATCCTGGTCTCTTCTTCTAAAACAAAGAACATGGATATACTTGTACAATATGAGGAGAATCAGTTCACTTTTCTCCTGTTTACTGTAATGTGATAAATACTTCTATTTTAAAAATCTATTTCATTCACTGAGCAGTTTTAAAATCATCCCAGTCAATCCTTGATTCTATTCTAAGTTTACATTATGGTGCTATGTTTCTTCTAGTTTTGGGTCTTCCAGAACAGTCAACAAGGCTGTGCATTCAGTTGTTAAGAAACACATGCTGTGAACAGATTGTACCCACCCTGCCATCATGACCTGAGGGAGACCAGGTGGGAACTCAGTGGCTAGGCACAGGTTAAGGGCGACTCCATCATCATCACCACAACCTCTCACCACCACTCTGGGTCATCATCAACTTATCAACAAAACTTGAATTCCTACTCTATGCCATGGAATATACCAGAAAATAGAGTATTGATGTGAACAATATAGTCTTTATTCATTGTCTTGTAAAATATGGAAGAGCTGAGTCCTTCAAAGGTGAAGGAATGCTCCAAAGGAGACACTGTGACCTAGGGACACTATGAAGTGCCATGAAGACCAATTACCTTCTCTCCAGCTACCTAGTTGTACAGTCATGTTGCTTAGGAAATAACCCACAGCTCATCTAGTAAAACCATTGACCTCAACAATCATCAGTAGAGTTAATGAATAAAAACACAAAAAGCCTAAAGTAAATTGGCTCCCTATTCCACAATGAATTCAGTTCAAGAATGTATACTTACCAGAGGGCACAATGAGGATATGCCACTATTTAATCATTTAATCGTCACCTTATTAAGGATCATCAGGGATACCCACCCAACAGGAAGTTTCCAGCTAATGGGGGTGTGTATGGAGCATTGGCTCATACTGTACCTAATGTGTCACATGGTTCATTCTTCCAGGAACAAATATCGAATCCTGTGAGTAAGATGGCATGGTCGTGCCTCTTGCCATTCTTTCCAATGAGGGCAGACTGCCACTGGCAAAAACTATTCAGAGACTGGTCTGCATGATGGTTGATCAATAATCCTCCCTATAGGAAACCCACACAAATCAGAGAATGAACATGTCACAGAGAGGAGAATGTTGAGTCATTCCATTTGTATAGGCAAAACGAAACCATCATGTTTCTAGGGAGAAAGGCAGGTAGAAGAAAACATTTGAGCTAAGGTTGGAGACTATTGGTTAAAAAGAAAAGCTATTTTGAGTAAATGCTCACAATATTTAAAGTGATTACAGAGTTTCAGTAGTGTAGTTCTGACCAATTATACCTCTACAACAAATATCCTGACATGCATTACAACATCTTTTTTTATCTTGTGTTGGTGCCATCTTTATGAATCTGTTACAACTTCCAGAACACCACTGATGAAAAAAAAATGGTGATAATGTTCAATGGCTTCTTCTACAGAACATGAGGAAGGCAACTGTAGCTTATTTATCCCAAGTCAAATTTTCCAGCAAAGGGTTTGGCACCTCATGGGTTATAATCAATCCATCGAAAGTTAACTGAATGTATGAATAATCCAATAGTTAGAAGATCCCAGAGGGTTAGATAGGACCTACCCTTTAAAATAGTCATTTTTCAAAATGTTTGCTTCAAACTATTGACTGAGTCAGAGGGCTTTGAGATCAGATCTTTAGTTATAAATGAATTAGGATGCCCCTGGCTTCCATGTTCTTGGGCAAAGTATAAATGTAGTTGAAAACAAAAGTGTTTCCTAGACTCGCTAAAATTCTAAGAATAACGTTAAAAGTTGTTAACCTCTGTAGCTCAACACACTTGGACAACTGGATTAATTTTTGCTTATGTCTTGCTTTGTATATCATCAGGGTTATATAGATGAAGAGAAAAAGCCCCAAGGGATTGATAAAAAAACGGTCTGCTTCATTGGAATCCCCATCTCACACATAGTTTCAAGATGAAAATAGGTACAAACCACGTCATTTTACACTTTATTTTATGGTCTGGTTTTATAATTGGCCTCATGCCTGTATCTTGCACCTGACTGTAATCAATTCAACGGCAGTCAAATATTCCTTGTTTATTCTCAAGAGATGATACCAGGGAGTAAGAAGGTCTATTGAAAGAATTTTCTGATAATTTATTTTAAGAATATTTTCAAAACATCCTTTTACATCTTCCTGCAATCACCCAACATATTCAACTTGCAAAATCCAACTATCCCTTAAATCTCTTATCAAAAGTACCTTTCTTATATTTTTATATATGGTGTAATATTCCTATATTTATTTATATATGCATGCCTAATCATATTTTATGCATCACTGCATATATATGCATACATTATGCTATACATATACACATAACATATAGATTATAGATATTTATATGTAATTATTTCATGAGGTTTTATTACTTGACTACACAACCCTATCAGATGGTACTTTCCTGGAGGATGGCACCAGCATTGTTTTCAAATTTGAATTTCTAATGAGTAGTACACACAGACTGGCACAGAGTAAGTGCTCAGGAAATGTATCCCGAGTGACAGGATGAATGAAAGGCTAAATGAAGTTTGCCACTTACAGGTTCTTGTTCCAGAAGAATGAGGCTCACCACAACGATGTTAATATCACTTCCAATGGTGCCATCTTTAAATAGGCTGGAAACCTGTTGGGAAAATAGAAATAAAAAAATAAAAAAATAAAATCTCAAAATTTCCAAAACTTGGGGGGTTGGGAGTGGGATGGTTCCAACAGACATATATTTACAAGTACACAGGCTTTAATTTTACCAGATATGTAACCTATGAAGCAATTTCCTCAAAACACAATATTTTTTTTCTTCAATAAATTTGAATGGATCCATCTGCTACTAAGCCCATCCCAAAGAAGTCTAAGATTTCCAGCTACTTTGGAGAGCCAGGAGAGTGGGAGCACTGACAACTGCCCTTACCATATTCATGACAGTGAGGATGTACGTGGTGACATTCCCCTTGCCATGCTTGTCCACCATTTTCTTGTCTGCCACCACAAGGGTTTCCACGTTTAGGCCCTTTTGTGACTTTCCAGCTGATCTTCTAGGCCGCCCTGTGCTCCCATATTCATCAAACCTTAGATAGGTGTCCTGTGTGGGAGGCTTGGGGGCATCTACAACGAGCACAAGAGTATTTGGAAGGGACATCAGTAGTCAACATCCAGGAAAAGAGCTCAGAAATCTAAACAACGGTAGAAAAGAAACGACACAACCACCTCTCACTGACCTACTGATAAGGGAAGCCTCTGTGCCTGTCCTGAGGCTGCACAACTAGTATGTTTTCAAGAAAGATTCATTCAATACAAGTTTGGATGGATGGATGGATAGATGGATGGGTGGATGGATGGATTCAACACCTCAGAAATGCTCTGAAGAGCAAAAGAAACAAGCTACAATGCTAACTGTTAGAAGGTCAAGAAGAATCTGTTTTGTGGGGTGAGTCATGAGCCTTTAAAGGCAGAGAATATTCATTTTATTTTTTGCTAAAAAGCTGCAGAAATGACATGATTTTTTGCATCTGAATTCATGACAACACAGTGTCTATTATTTTCTAAATAAAATTTAAGCCCTTTACAACATGGCTTAGACCTTATAGTCTCGTCTCATCAAAATAATCCTACTGTTGCATGTAATAAATGGTCACTAAGGACTACTGACCTGATACTGACTTAGCTATGAGGGAAATAGCATCATCACGGGTGATAATAAAAACTATATGAAGCACTTTGTAACTGGAAAGATGTGGAGCCATCTTAACACAAGGGATACTGGCCATGGCCAAGCATGCTCTTTCTGGTTAATGGTTAGTGACAAGTCAAAGGTCAGTTGGGAAAGAAAGGGGTATTTGGAAAGCTCTGGACAGTAACTATGTACTAACACAGTTACTATGAATACAGAAATATTTTAACAACAGTTATAGTGATAATGATGAAGTCAACTTTCCATAGGGTGAAATGAAAAGACCAAACCATCTAGTTAGATTTAAAAATAGGGTTCATTGCTTTGGTAAGTGATCCTGAGACTCTGCTTATCAGTGAAAAAAGCACAGCAGCCAATGATCAGGCCATTCTGAAGATTAATTTTGCTGCCTCCTGCCATACACACATCACTGTCACTGTGAATATCACTGCTGTCACTCATACCACTATTATTATAGATGCAGGACTAATGGATGTCCCTCTTAGAGGGAATTTCAATCACTCCCAAAATTCAAAAATCAGCTAACATGGCCAAAGCATGGTCTTCCCTTCTTGCTCCCAACCAACATCTTAGTGATACCAGTTCTCCTTGACCTTGGGCAGGGCCATCACTCTCACTTAATCCAACGAGGCACTCACCTACTACTGTTGGCCACCCCGCCTAAAAGGTGGCTGGTACCACTAGGGAAAGTGAGTCTTAACATTTTATTTAATTTTCATTAATTTAAAATTAAAAAGCAATACTTGATCCAACAGATACAGCTAGGAAAAAAACCTAAGTATACATCTGGGACAACTTGAATAGGTTAGTCTACTTTTTCAAGCTTCAATTTTATGATACTGAAATACAGATGAGGCATTTCTGAGGAGATTCTATCAGCTGAGCTGAAACTGTGCTCTCAGTGTAAAATAAATACTGGCTTTCAAAAGTTAACAGGAAGAGAGGTATCTAAAATACCTCATTGACAAATTGGTGGTCTTGATTACATGTTGAGATATTTTGGGTTGATTACTGTGTTAATAATAATTCATCTTTTCAAAAACAATTTATGAGGTGGCTATTAGAGAATCTGAGTTTACACGTGGGGCCAGTATTAACATTTCTGCTGGACATTGTTGGTCTAGAAAAGGCAGAAGGTTTACCAGGGTCATTGGTCAAGCCCAAGGGTCTGATTGGGCTCCACTGCCACCTCTACCCAGGTGCCAATGTCCTTGCTTCTGAGGGTGTCTTTCCTTCATGTCCTCAAAGCAACACCCACCAACCCTAGTGAGTCAACTCTGATTTCTTTCACTGGAAACCTCAGAACACAGAGACCAAGATACTATTGGAATCGGGATCAGTAAGTTGGAGAAGCAAAAAAGAGAAACAAAATTAAAATCTTTCCTAATTTAACCCAGAAGAAGGGATTACCCAGTTTTGCCTGATAGACTGGTCCATCTCTAAGACTCATATCTGGAATGCCTAGGGCAGCCCCATTGTAACCAGCAAAGTCAGCACACCCACAGACACTCAGGAGAATCTGATGAGGGCCCACTGAGAACAGAACAAGAAAAGGTTTCCTTACATACATTTCTTGCGTCGTCCACAAAAATGCTGCTTGGGCAACCTTCTGTGGGGATGCTCTCCTTCTGGATTCCCGGATGTGTGGGGAGTGGGACTTGGGGGGTGAGCAGGATAATTCTGGCTGGAGTCTGGGTAGCCATGGCAACGCTGGACCTTCTCCTCAGCCGTCCTTTTGTATAGAACATGAGGGTGATGGCCGGCAGGGGAGCTATAGTTGTGTTCCTGAGCCAGGAGCTGAGGTAACGGTGAGATGAGGAATTCATTTTTTCGTGTCCGTATTAGGCCTGACTAAAAAGCCAAACACAAAGAAAACCTTAAATGCTTCTGTGTCAGTGGCTTCCTGTGTGCAGGCACAGGGCTAAATGCTTGACATGCAGCATCTTATTGCATCTACATCGTTGGAGTTGCAATTATTCTTACTACCATTTTACAGATGAGACAACTGAGGCTAATGTTGGAGCCCAGAGTTCTCTTAACTACTAATCTTGGCACTGACTGTGGCTTGTGTGATTTCAGGGCTGATCCAGGTGCTATCCTACAGGCAACCAGGACATGGTAGACACCACAGAAAAGCCGGGACGGGGTGATGCACATAAAAACAGCCACACACTCCTCAAGTTCACCAAATAGGTAGTAAGAACGATGACATTCCATGCTGATTTCATAAGTGCTAAGTGAAAGCACTAGGAATGATGGCAGACACAGGCTTGAGTGCTCATCTCTAAGCAGAGGCCTGGGGAATCTGATGAAGAGAGAGGTCTGCTAACTCCAGAAGGCTGAGGGGGCCAGGGAAAGGCCATGCAATCTTAAATTCACTTACCAAGCCCAAGGCTCAAACCCTCTATCTTTGGACCCAATAGTTTGGCCACAACCATACCTGGCCTTTCTTTCACCATAACTGGTATTTTCTTTTCTCTGGATTTGGTCCAGAATTACCCTGACAATCAGGTCCCGCTACAAAAGTGTGGTCTGTGGCTATGGGTCAGCATCTTCCACTTCACTTGGGAGCTTGGTAGAAATGCAGAATCAGGTCTCACCCCAGGCCAGCTCAGTCAGAATTTGCATTTTATTAAGATTCTTGGGGAATTTGTATGCCTATTACAGTTTGAGAAACACTGATACAGGGCAGGCATTCTTAAATTTTGCTGAGCAAACCTGGGCATCACACCCACTCTCTCTCTCTCTCTCTCTCTCTCTCTCTCTCTCTCTCTCTCTCTCTCTCTCACACACACACACACACACACACACACACACACACACACACACACACTCCTAAGCAGAATCCCATGCCATCAAAAATAGAATCTCTGTCCTTGTGATGGAAGCATCAGATTTTTTTTTAAAGAGCCAGGTGATTGTTGCAACCTGTGGGACCCCAGGGAGAGCTCAGACCTCAACTCCTCCTTATGCAAAATGGGCAGAATTCTTCCTGTTCTGACTCCGTAAGGGGAGATTAAAACCAGAAGCCTCCCTCTAAGCACTGTGGAAGCTCTTTGAATACTCTGAATAACAGCCATTTACATGATCGAGGATGGCAAGTGACAGAATCAATGCCAGGTAGCTAGATAAGCAGTTTTCTGGGTGGGAGACACCCAAATAGCAGTTGGCTTACTGGGAACACAGACACAGAAATATCCAAGGATGGTACAGAATGCTAAAGCTGTGCTGGGGTGGGCAGGTGAGCATGGCAACACAGAAACTTGGCATCTGTGTGGGCGGATGGGTACCATCAGAGGGGCTACCTCTATATTTTGACCCTATGTTAGGATTCAGCTTTTCGTTCCTAAAAGAAGTCCTAGTATATGTGGTTTTGTTCTGTCTTTCTGTCCAGTTCAGGAGTGGCTACCTTTATGAACAAAATGCTCTGAGAAACCCTTTCTGCTCTAGCAGACCAGAGAGCAAAGCCGTATGCATAGACTTGAAGTCTGTGAAACAGCTATGCAAAATCTGCTGGCTGAGAGTAAAGCCAGTTTTCTCAATCCCCACTACTGACCAGGGAGCTGAAGAGGGCCTTAAACAATGGGTAGCCAGGCTTCATAGCTCCACAGTGTATTCTTTACAAAGGAAAAGATTAGACCCTTGCATTGCCTTTCTCTGCACATACATAATATTAACATATATTTATGATGTGGCTTTTTGGAATTGATGGGTTCAAGAGCAGGGTCCTTGAGTTCACTCTGGGAAAAGTTTCACCAGAGCTTCCCTTTCAGCGGCACACGGTGAGTTTCTCCACAAGACAGAGATTTAGTTATACTTTAAAGAGCAGGTTTATTAGGGAAAGGGACAGGGAAGTAAAGGACACTTGCATACACTCAAACGGGCAGGAAGAGCTGCCCCGAAAGGGACAGGTTTGCTAAGAGAGAGGTCTGCAAGGTTGCAGGCAGGCGGGCAACCCTGAGGAGAGCTGCCTCTGCGGAGGGAGGACAGCGAAGAGAAGCCCCGCATGGGACAGGTTTCTGGGTGGGAGCCACCCAAACAGCAGCTGGCTTACTGGGAACACAGACACAGAAATATCCAAGGATGGTGAACAACGGTTAATAAACCTGCTCTTTAAAGGCAGGAAGGCTGCTGCCCTGCAGAGGGACAGAGATCTGGTGAAAAGGACACCTGTATAGGCACAGGTGGGCAGAAGCATGGCTGCCCTGAGCCATTGCAGAGACTGCACTGATATAGTCCTCTTTTCTCTGGGAGGGGCTCCTTCCCTCCAGGAGTGGTTTGTTTGCTGTTGATCTTGAATAACCATCAGGATTGGAAAGGGAACCAGCGATTCCACAAGGGGTTCAATCTCCATATCTTCACCTTCCTCTCAGCCTTAGGCACTGGCGCCTAAGGATTCCCAGTTATCATGGGTTAATGGCTACGCTGATTCCCTCCATCTCACCGCTTTGTGTGAGTCAGGTTCTAGTCTTGTGATTCCTTTTTTTATTCCCTCTAAGTTCTTTCTCTTCCATAATTTAGGTTAAAACCAGAAGCCCCCCTCTAAGAATAATTGCATGTATAATGTCAATGACTCGATATTTCTATCTATATAAACTTAATTCCAACTTGTGACTGTTGGGACAGTTCTCACAGAGTAAATCTCCCAGACTGCTGCCTGCATTTGAATCCTCACTCTGATAATCTGATAAACACTTTGTCTAGCTATTGGTGCAACTTGTATTCCAGTTAACAGTTCTGAGAGACTGACTGCAGCATTGACATGATACCTAGAACCTGGACACAAAGACTGATGCTTTCCTGCATTTAGCAAACACACCCTGAGCACTTGATGGATAGCCCTGTCCTAGGCGTTGGCATGTGCAAAGGAAGCGCACAATAAGATAAGAAAACAGGACACGCCCCCCCAAAACATGGCGGCGAACAGACGCTAGGATCAGGCTCTCCCACAAAAAATCGATTTATGGAGAAAAATATCCCTAACTTTGAGAGCTGACTCGAAGAGAACCGGATACCCTATGCAATACAATCAACCCCGGGGGTGCTTTGGACTTGAAAATAAACTGAAGAGTCAGAGTAAAGAGAAGAGAAAAGACATCGGACTCCACACAAAGGAGCAGCAGAAAGGAGAGGTGGGCCAACTGGCTTCCCCTGAGAGCCACTGAATTCAAGGTTAGAAACTGTGGTGAGGTCGGGGGGCTCAGGCCAGCCGACGGGGAGCGTGACCCCTACTCCCCCACCCCACGACCCCCTCTCTTCCCTGCATGGCAGCCCTGAGGAGCAGGAAAACAGGAGGGTCACTGCTTCCCATCCTCCACCTGGGGCTAGGTAGTATCTTAAAGGGGAGAAAGTCCAAGCAAGAAACATCCCCCACTGGTTGCTAGGTGATAGATTAGCCAGAAAAACCAGTTGGGCTGGAAAAACTCCTGCAGAGACCACCTCAAACACTCTGGGCTTTAGAATGCAAATTGATCCCAAGCTGATGGGAAGGATGGCATTTAAGGACTATTGACTGACAATCACCAAAACCCCTCCCATACCTGTTGCTGAAACTGTCTCCTGCTGAAACTATCTCTGACCACACCCTCCCCTGCAAAGTGTTAGCATCTTGGCACCTGGAGGGAGGCAAAAAACAAACAAACAAAAAAAGACCACAGTAGGTGGTGAACACGGCCCAGCACTTGCCACACCCCCAACTTCTAGGTGGATGCACACTGGCACCCTAGAAAGTAGCGGAAGTGAAATGCTGATCAACAGCCACCCACAGCCTTCACCCCTGCACCCCTTCATGGAGTAGCAGGCCCCAAGCAGCAGAAAAGAAACTAAGACCAGGAGCTCCCAACCCCTCCCCACCAGACATTACCCCAGGGGCAGGAATAGCCCCAGGCAAACATTGGAGGAAAGGGGGGAAAAAGGGGGGGAGGATGGGAGAAAGAATAGAAAGACTCCCAGCAAGGACTAATGACAGCAGCAACAGCAAGACAACAACATCTGTCACTGGAAAGGAGGGGCTGAACCCCAGCAGGGGACCCAAGCAGAGACCCCAGAACCTAAGAGCAAAAGGACTACAGAACTCCAAATTCACATCTCCCCAATACTTTATTTTCTTTATTATTATTATTTTTATTTTTTACTATTTTATGGTCCTTCATTCCTACTTTTCTTCATCTTCATTCCCCTTTTCTTTCCTCTCTGTTTTCCTCTCTGTTTTTGTTTTTCCTTTCTCTTCTCTTTTCTTTCTTTTTTACTACAAACCACCCCTTCATCTTCCCTAAGTAAACTTGGAACGGGAAACACACTGGAGACAAGCCACGAGAAACACAAAAATTCAACAAAGAAAAATAAGAAAATCCAGAAGATACCCAGTCACAGCCAAGGCAACTCAGACACTAGGGAACCACAAACACTCCTGAGCAAGTAAAAACAGGAGTCATGCCCGCCAGCACCAGTGGAAAACTACGAACAGAGCAAAGCAGAAAACCAAGAACGGGAAAGAAAAAAGTCACAAATACCCTCAAAACAATACACCACAAAAAGAAAATCCCTCTCCAGAACCCATTAATATGGACATAGAAGATTACATCCACCTAACAGATAAAGACTTCAAAATAGCCATCACAAAAAAATTGATAGAATTAAATGAAAAGAACAAAGAACTGAGGAATGAGAATGGATACATAAAGAAGAAACTGAAGGAACTGGAAGATTTACAAGAACTGAAGAATGAGAATGAATCCATAAAGAAAAAATTGAAGGAAATGGAAGATTTAAAAACATTAGTAGAGGAACTGAAGAAATCCAGGGAAAGCCAGAAAAGTGAATTAAAAGATATGAGGGAAGCATAAGCACCCTGGAAGATAAAGATACTAACAGAATCAAGGCAGAAAAGGAAAGAGAAAAACAAAAGAAAAAGAATGAGGAAAAGCTTCAAGAACTATCTGACACCATGAGAAAAGGAAACATCAGAATCATAGGAATCCCAGAAGGAGAAGAGAGAGACAAAGGAACAGAGGAAGTTCTCAAGGAGATAATTGAAGAGAACTTCCCAAACATGAAAAAGGAAACAAAAATTGACATACAGGAAGCCAGATGATCTCCATATTATTACAACGAAAGAAAAAAAAAAAACTGCAAGACATATGATAGTAAAACTATCGAGAATTCAAGACAAGGAAAATATATTGAAAATGATGAGGGCAAAGAAACAAATAACCTATAAAGGAAAGCCAATCAGGCTGACATCAGATTTCTCTGAAGAAAAACTACAGGCAAGAAGAGATTGGAGGGACATACATAACACACTACATGCCAACAAATGTCAACCAAGAATACTCTACCCTGCAAAGCTCTCATTCCTCTATGAAGAAAAAACATGGACCTTCTCCGACAAACAGAAACTACATAAATTCATCACTACCAAACCCCCACTCCAAAGAATACAAGAAGAAGTCATGAAGACAAAACCAACAGAAGAAAGACCAGGAAACACAGAATAAGGTAAGAATTAGAACCACAAAAGAGTAAACAAACAAAAAATATGGATGACAGTATATCAATATTAACTCTAAATGTAAATGGACTAAACACACCAATTAAGAGACACATCATAGCAAGATGGATCAAAAAACAGAACCCATCCTTCTGCTCTCTACAAGAAACACATTTAATTGAGAAAGATAAACAGTGATTAAAAGTTAAAGGATGGAAAACAATCCTACAAGAAAATGGACCAAGAAAGAAGGCAGGAACAGCTATACTTATATCAGATAAAATAGACTTCAAACTTAAGAAGGTAAAAAAAGACAAAGCTGGTCACTACATCATGATAAAGGGGACAATAAAACAGGAGGATATAACAATCATCAACATATACTCCCCAAATGAAGGAGCACCAAAATATATCAGACAATTATCATCATTCCTGAAAACAGACATTAAAGAAAATACATACATAGTAGGAGATTTCAACACTCCACTTTCTCTATTGGACAGATCAAGAAGACAAAAAGTAACCAAGGACATTAAAGCTCTAAATAAGGACCTAGACCACATGGGATTAACAGATATCTATTGATCACTTCACCCCCGAAAAATTGAATACACATTTTTCTCAAGTGCGCACGGAACATACTCCAGGATCGATCACATACTAGGCCATAAAACAAACCTCAACAGATACACTAAGATCAAAATCATACCAGCCTTCTTCTCCAATCATAAAGGAGTCAAACTGGAAATAAATCATAAAAAGGAAAAAAGAAACCTCCTTACCTCATGGAGACTGAAACCCACATTACTGGGAAAAAAAATGGATCAACGAAGAGATCAAAGAAGAAATTAAAAATACCTAGAACTGAATGACAACAAGGACACAACTTTCCAGAATATCTGGGACACAGCAAAAGCAGTAATAAGAGGAAAATATATAGCATTACAAGCTCACATCAAGAAACAAGAAACAACCCAAAGAAACAATTTAATCTCACATCTCTAAGAACTAGAAAATGAACAACAAAAAACCCCAAAAGACAGTTTAAGAAAGGAAATAATAAAAATCAAAGCAGAACTAAATGAAATGGAAATTAAAAAAACAATCCAGAAGATTAACAAAACCAAAAGCTAGTTCTATGAGAAAATAAACAAAATAGACAAACCACTAGCCAGGCTTACAAAGAAAAAACGAGAGAAAACACAAATAAATAGGATCATAAATGAAAAAGGAGAAATCACAACGGGACACAGCAAAAATAAAAAAAATAATCAGAGATTACTATAAACAACTATACGGAAACAAGTATAACAACTAGACGATACGGACAAATTCCTAAAACTATACAATCACCCAAAACTTGACAAAGAAGATATAGAACACCTAAACAGACCAATCACAAGTAGTGAAATTGAAACAGTAATTAAAAACCTCCCCAAAAACAAAAGTCCAGGACCACATGGTTTCCAAATGAATTCTAACAAACATTCAAAAACGAAATAGTCCCTATATTACACAAACTCTTTCAAAAAATCGAGAAGGAAGGAGTACTACCAAACACATTCTATGAAGCAAATATTACTCTAATACCAAAATCAGACAAAGACAATACAAAGAAAGAAAACTACAGACCAATCTCCCTAATAAATACTGATGCAAAAATATTCAACAAAATTTTGGCCAATAGGATCCAACAATGCATTCATAAGATAATACACCATGACCAAGTGGGATTTATTCCAGGGACACAAAGATGGTTCAACATCCAAAAATAAATCAATGTAATCCAACACATCAACAAAAAGAAAAATAAAAATCATATGATCATATCAATAGACACTGAGAAAGCATTCGACAAAGTGCAACACCCATTTATAATAAAAGCCCTTGAAATCCTTGGAATAGAAGGAACATACCTCAACATAATAAAAGCCATATACGACAAACCCACGGCCAATATTATCCTCAACGGTAAGAAGCTGAAGGCCTTTCCCCTAAGATCAGGAACAAGGCAATGATGTCCACTCTCACCATTACTTTTCAATATAATACTGGAAGTCTTAGCCAGAGCAATTAGACAAGAGAAAGACATTCAAGGGATCCAAATAGGAAAGGAAGAAATTAAACTGTCTCTATTTGCAGACGATATGATAATATATATATACAAAACCCTAAAAACTCCATAGGAAAACTACTCAAAATAATAGACCAGTTCAGTAAAGTAGCTGGATACAAAATCAATGCACAAAAATCAGTAGCCTTCCTATATGCAAACACCAAATCTGAAGAAGAAGAAATTAAGAAATCCATCCCCTTCAAAACTGAAACCAAAAAATTCAAATATCTGGGAATAAATCTAACAAAAGACATAAAGGACTTATACAAAGAAAACTACAAATCTCTGTTGAAAGAAATAGAAGAAGACACAAGAAGATGGAAAGGCATCCCCTGCTCAGGGATTTGAAGGATTAACATTACCAAAATGGAAATCCTACCAAAAGCAATTTACAGATTCAATGCTATTCCAATAAAAATCTCAATGACATTCTTTAAAGAAATAGATCGACTACTGATGAAATTCATATGGAACCACAAAAAACTTCGCATAGCTAAAGTCCTCCTAACTAAAAAGAAAGAAAATGGAGGAATTTCACTCTCTAATTTCAAACTATATTACAAAGCCATAATAATTATAACAGCATGGTACTGGAACAAAAACAGACAGAAAGACCAATGGAACCGAATAGAATACCCAAAATTAAAGCCACCTATCTATGAACAACTAATCTTTGACAAAGGAGCAAAGAAATGCAGTGGAACAAGGACAGTCTATTCAATAAATGGTGCTGGGAAAACTGGACAGCCACATGCAAAAAAATGAAGCTAGACTACTACCTCACACCCTGCACAAAAGTCAACTCAAAATGGATAAAAGACCTGGATGTAAGACCTGAAACCATAAAATGTA
>PVIJ01006841.1:0-88047 GCA_004024925.1 Scalopus aquaticus
GGGTGAATTGGTGGTGGGCTGCCCAAGGGGAATACAAAATGTAAAAGACATAAATAACAATAAAAAAAAACCATTATAAAAAAAGAAAATTTAGTGTTAGTACAGTGGGAAATACAAAGGACAGTAAGACCTTAGCCCTGCCCTTTAAGGTCTTGTATTTTTGTCAGTGGCTGTAAGGGTGTTAAGATAAACCATCTTTAATTGGAAAAATTAACCATCTGGAGAAAGAACAAAGATAATTCTTTTTTTAAAAAAACTCTTTAAATATTTGTTTTTCATTGAGGTTACGTTAGTTTACAACACTGTATATGATTTAGGGGTATTCACACCTCTTCGGATGTATGTGACTACACCACTCCCACCCCCATACACCCACAGTCCTCCACTATCGTCAAGGGGTCCCCTCCCCACCTTGACCCCACCTCCCAAAGTCCCCCACAGTAGCTTCAATACAGAATGAAGGTAATTCTTATGTTTTTGCCAAATGTTACCGCACAGATTGAGGAACTGACCAGCAACCTGCCACAGCTGCAGTCTCTGTCCAGCAGCGCGTCCTCTGTGGACAGCTTGGTCAGCGCCGAGCTGGCCAGCCCTCCCAGCAAGCGCAAGGTGGCCACCAAGAGCCAAGGCAATGCGAAGAAGGCTTTACTGAAGTGGGTTCAGTACTCAGCTGCCAAGTAAGTACCAAGCGTCTGTTTATATTTGCAGCCCTCCGGAAGCTTGAGTCAGCAGTTTGTTGCCGAGTGCACTTTGCAACAATGACAACATTTGAATATATTTAAATGATGGCTTTGCTTCAGGTCTTGTTTCACTCTTTCCTTGAATTAAAATATAAACACGAATTAACCACTGATACGCCAGGGAAATGCTGTGATCCATCCATTTTCTTCTTCATCTGGTTAAGCCTGATTGATTAAGTTACATTTTTATTAGTAGCTCAACGGCTCATTCTATTTAGGTGACTGTTTGGCTTCTTGCACTTATCAAATAATCATTCCACATATAACTTAGAGATTTTTGACTTCATTATTTCTTCATAAAACTATGTTCTCTTTATTAATAATGTGAACTAAGGTCTGCGTTCTGAAATAATTGCATTTGTTCTTATTTTCTGAAACTCTAACGATTTTATTTTTAACTTTTTTCCTTTGGTCTCATCTCTTCTCTAAATATAGATTCCTTTGTCAACTTGAGCTTTATGGACTGGAACTTTGCTCTTAGTGTTATTTGCTTCCCAATGTAATACATTTACTGTGTCTACATTTATGTGACAATGTTGGATAGACAGATTAGCCTCTTGAAAAGTATCTTCTTCTAGCAATTTCAATAGGGCTTTCAACTGGTCATCAAAATATTTTGTGGTCAGATGTGGTCAGTGGTAAGATCTCATCACATTAGAAGTTATGCTTTTGTATGATTCTCTTAAATGACATGGAAACTTAACTCACTTTCAATTCTGTTTTGCATGCCTATATCTAATCTGAATCTCATTCTCTATTTCTGGATAGCAGTTGTAAACAAGTACTTATCATCATAAAATATTGAAGTACTAAACATAGGGAGTTCTATTTTTAGAGGGTTTGAAAAGCAAAATAAGGGGAGAAAAAATAAATATAGAAAAGATATGGTTAGTGTTACTAATTTATATGGTTTCATTTAACTTTTTAAGGTTGCTGTTAGTTTTCTAGTTTGGAGTATAATCTTACAATTCATCTTGCTCTCAAAAATATCTAAAAACATAGTTTTGTGATTCCTTAGAATCTGTAGTAGAAAATGAAATAAAAAGCCCTTCCTGCACTGGAGGTATGTTGTTTGCATATTGCTAATCTCTTTTGCAGTTAAGCTGGGCAGGGAGAAAAATATGTGCTGGTTAGGACCACACGCTGACATTTGTCATATACAATTGCAATTGAACTTTGTAATGATGTCAGTGTGATATTCTGTTGTCCACTGAGTTCATCAAAAATATCCATTGATTTTTATTTAGTATCTTAGTAGCTTGGGGTATACTCAAATTTAAAGCCATTAGAGATTTCCTGCATTGATTTTGTTTCAGTCACAGTGTGTTGGTTCAAAGATGTGCAGGTGTTTCACAGTAAACCTTAGTCATTCCTGCGTCCTGTGTGTTTGTAACATTAGTGGAAGCTGTGTTTTCCTTAGCGTGTAAATGTTTTGATGGCTAGACCTAAGGCTTCTCCACTCATCAGCAAGTCTATAAGATGCTTTTATTTTATTTTTTTAAAAGGTTTACTTATTTATGCATGCAAGAACGGGGGCGTAGGTCAGAGGTGTGGGGGTGGTGAGAGGATTCACCAGAGACAGAGTGGGGAGCAGAACATGCAGATCTACTGAAATACACTGCTGAGGGGATCAAGCAGACAGGAGAGGTCTGCTGTGCCATGTGGGTCAGCTCCCTGGCTGGGGATTGAACTCATGCTGCAGTGGCTGCTGATAGCTTCACAGTGCTGAGACTTAACCCCTTGCACCACCAGGGAGACCCAGGATGCTTTTATTGTATGGCTGCATATAAACTGTAGAGATTTGGGGGAGATGACTGTTCTCTGCCATGAAAATTTTGTAATGGATATATGATTCTGTTATGTATCAAACTGTTGATTACAGCTCCTGATTACAGTATTTTTCAAGTAACTTCTTACCTGTCAGAGATAAAAAAAACTTTAGGATCTGTACCCATTTCAGTATATGACATGTTTCTAAAATTGTAATCTCTGAGATGCTATCATTTAATGGTGTATTAGTCTCATAAAGCTGAAGATGGCAAGAAAGGATAAAACATTCAGTAAACACCAAATTGTCAGAGTGTATTCACTGTTTTCATATAAAATTTCACAATATTTGAAAAGTAAGTTAAAAACTGTTTCATTAAGACAAGATAATTAAACTCTGTATTTTTATACCAATTTTATTTACTGTCAGTACATACTCTCAGAAATGAAAACAATGTTATAACACATCTGATATTTGCATACCTTGTTTTCAAATGTCTGTGAAGTATAGTTGTATTTTAAGACGAAAATTAATTAAAACAAATGAAGACACGTTTATTCAGATCCACTTCAAACAACTTAAATAAATATATAGGTCAGAAATATAGATATAGAAATATAGAGGTCAGAAAGCCCTATAACTGAACATACTTCTCATGTCTGTAAATGGTATATCAACATTTCTTTAAGTTTGTATTGCTTACTAAGGTATCTAATTTTTCTTTGTTTTTTGAAAAGATTTAATTTTGCATAGAAGAACTGGAGTGTAGGCCAGAGGTGGGGCAGGGGTGAGGGGGTTCACCAGAGACAGAGTGGGGAGCAGAACGGTCAGAGTCAGATCTACTGAAATACACTACTGAGGGGAGCAGCAGATGAGATATAGTAGAGGTCGGCTGCACATATGTGTGTCAGCTCCCTGGTTGGGGATCAAACCCTGCTGTTGTGGTGGTAATGCTGAGACTTAACCCCCAGGCACCAGGGAGGCCCCCACTTTGAGTTTTTATCTAAAATTCTTTTTTTTTTAAAGATTTATTTATTTATGCATAGCATACAAGCTGGTATGTAGGCCAGAGGTGTGGGGCGGTGAGAGGGTTCACCAGAGACAGAGTGGGGAGCAGAACAGGCGGATTGACTGAAATACACTGCTGAGGGGAGCAGTGGGTGAGGCAGGAGAAGTCTGTTGCGCCATATGGGAAGCTCCCTGGTCGGCCATGGAACTCGTACTGCAGTGGCTCTGGATAGCTTCATAGTGCTGCGACTTAACCCGTTGCGCCACCAGAGAGGCCCGAGTTTTTATCTAAAATTTTTAAATAATAAATTTGGGCTAGAACTAAAACTTTTTAAGAATATCACCTACATTTTGGTCTAATATACATGGTGTGTGTATATTCAACAAATACAGAGAAAGAAAATTACTCCAAAATAGTAAATACTTAAGGAGTTTATATATTTCCTTTTGAAAATGACTGAAACAATAAACAAATCCAGCAGAATCAGAAAATATCTGGTTATATGATGAATTTTTATGAACTCACTTTTATTTATAACCCACCCCTATTTCACTAAGAAATAATTTGAGGTGGTTTAAAGAGACTGTGGATATAAAATCATTTTTACATGAGAACATTTTGGAAAAGGAAAATGTAGTAAGATGAGATGAGGGGCAAATTTGCAAGTGAAGAAATGACAAGAACCTACGAATCAGCGTGTGTTGAACTTGGACTGAAAACCATTATGTGTATTTCAGAGAAATCTGGAAGAACGATGAAAAGGTTCAAGGTTGTATTTTAAAAGAACTTTTACACAAGTGGTATCCTATCACCCTTGGTTTTTTCACACAATAATATGTTTTTGAGAATTTTATCCAAGTTGCTATGTGTGAAATGTATTCCTTTATTGCCTCCAACATGTATATGAAGCACATTTTGTTGGTAGTCAGATGATACCAATAACCAGTACTTAATCACAGCCCTGTCCGTCATAAACTACATCATGTTCTCTGTGTCTATCAACCCCTTGAATTCTTACCAGAATCTAGGAGGACATAGGGATAAGAAAAAAAATACAATGAATTATTAACACTTGGGGTGTTTTATAATTTTTCTATTTTCATTTTGCCAGATAGTTTTCTCTAAATTGGCTTCCTTTAAAAATGTTCTTTAAGTTGTATAATTTTACTACTGAAAAATCAAATACAGAAAAGAGTAAGTATGAATTTCCACATATTCTTACCCTCTAAAATTTTCTTTTAATTTTTCTCAAAACCAGTTCACTGGTATAACTAAGTACGTTGTCATTTATAGCTGCAGAGGTTTGGATTTTGCATGACACCCTGCGGAAGAGTGTATTATCTGTTCAAAACATGACATTATTTTGGTTTTGGTCACACCAAGGCAGATTGGAGTAGAAGTGAAAGACTTTGGACGGAGCTGGAGAAGTGGGGTTGCCTTTCATTCAGTCATCCATGCTATTCGACCGGAGCTTGTGGACCTGGAGAAAGTGAGAAGCAGATCCAACAGGGAAAACCTGGAGGAGGCTTTCACTATTGCTGAGACAGAGCTGGGGATCCCAAGGTTACTGGATCCCGAAGGTATGTTGAGGAATTGTGGGCTCATGCCTGCCTCCATTCAGTAAGTTTTTGTGTCTTCAACACAGAAATTACTGATGAACTCCTGAGACCCTGCTAGAAGCTAGACACCCGGAGAAAAGCAGGAAATATCTTCCTGCACTGGTTTTCTTTATTTTTTAATAGTCTTATTTTGGGGGGTAATGTCGGTTTGCAACACTGTGTGTTTTATGAGTGTAGGTGCACACCTCTTTAGATGGGTGTTTCCAATCACATGCACCAATAAAGCACCGTAATCAGCCACCACAGCCCACTGGACTAGGCTAGCCTAGGGCCTCCTTGCTCAGCTCCAGGGGAGAGCGGCACACATGTCCCCGCCCACAACTTCGGAGGCTACCTTGGGGCTGAAATATGTCAGAGAGAGAGAGCGTTGAGAGGAAAGAATACATGGTTCTTTTGCATCTATTGGGCTAGAAAGTGAGGTTGCCCAAATACAAGGCTCTCTCAGATAGAAGGTGCTCCTTTATTTTCCTAACACAACCTTTCCCACAAAAAATTACCTAGCCAACTTGACTATAAACATTTAGAGAAATATTTGCAACAGATCGGAGTCCATTATAATAAGCTCATCATTGAGCTGCATATACACTCTGGCGCGGGCTGCGTTGAATCTTGTATCATGTCGCTGTTTTCCACATGTACATTTCATGAAGTTTTATTCATTCTTCTCATGCATCTTGTATATCAGTGATATTGTCGTTTCTAAGATCAGCTTTGAGTCATTGAACAAATCACAGAATACATTATCTGTGTTTCCGTTGAAGTCATTTGAGTAGCAGCACTTTTTGAAAACTGTGTTGATAGTCTCTAAAAATGATAGCTCAAAATTACAAGGAACACTGAGAAATAATAGGGCAGTTTCATGTTCAATTTTTATGCTTTTTGTTTGCTTTATTATATTTTTGGTTCTGTGGGTACTTATTGGTATTTGTAATATCCAAATGTAGTTACCTTTTTTTATTACCTCTAAAAGGGATATTTAAGAGATTTTTTTAAACATTGAACTCTTGGTGAGGATTTGAAGAATAAGAAACCTTCATATACTGTTGGCGGGATTGTAGCAATAGACTGGTTCAGCCCCTAAGTAAAACAGTATGGGGGTTTCTCAAAATATTAAATATAGATCAACCAATTCCATTCCTAGGTATATACCCAACTAATGCAAAAAAAAACACTAATTTAAAGGGATATATGCACTCATTTGTTCGTTACAGCACTATTTAAAAAATAACCAAGCTATTGAAACAACCTAAGTGTACAAGAATAGAGGAGTGGATTAGGAAGATGTGGTATATACACAGTGAAGTACTACTCAGCTATAAAAAATGATGCACTCTTGCCATCTGTGGCAATATGGGTGAGCTGGAGAGGATAATGCTAAAATAAATCAAGGGAAAAAGACAAATACCGATGGTTTCACTTATATGTGGAATATAGAGAAATAAAACAAAGAGTCAGATAAAACCAAACCAATAACATACGCTTGATCTTACTATAGGTTCAGGTTACTAGGTTGGAGAGAGCAAATTGGGGAGGATCCCCAATGGACTATGGTGGAGGGCTGTGGGTGCCTTGGTGGTGGGCATGCTGTGGTAACATACATCTGAAGGGGTATGAGCCTACACTTCTGAATCATATCCAGAGTTGTAAAGCAATGTCACCTCAGTAAAAAAAAAAAAAAAAAAAAAAAAAAAAAAAAAAAAAAAAAAAAAAAAGTCAAAAAATAAAACATTCAGGTCTTATGTATGTATCTTACTCCCATTCTGTAATTTCAGGTCTTATGTATGTATCTTACTCCCATTCTGCAATTTCTAAATGTGTATAAATTTGTTTGCCTGATTTAGTATCTTTAATATTAAATGTTAGTATTAAAGAAAATATTCATCTGAGATAAATATCTTTGCTTATTTTATTATGTAAACTTCCTTAAACTGAAAGTGGCGATCATTGGAATCTTTTAGATCTGTGTCTCTTGTAAAGAGCACTTGATTATTCAAAGTATAGGAACTTGAGAAAATCCTCCACTATGGCCATGGTATCTGTGAAATTGAACATATGGCATCCTCCTCTTTTCTAAAAAATTTGAAGGGGCAAGGGAGCCTCCTATTTAGCATACATACTCTCTGGTCCCTTGTCCATCGCCACACCTGTATGCAGTTTCCAACCCAGTTTTGAAACCTGCACATCATTTGTGTGTTATGAACTACATGGAGTGTCTGAATAACCGTATAGTATCTTCTCTTCCTGATAAATTCATGTTGAGACCATTCAAATGAAGCATGTACCATTCTCCCAAAAGCTCTTCCTTACGATGTGTTCTTTCTGAGCTATAAAATGACCATGTGCTCTCTCTATAAGTTGCGTCCTGCCTTCAAATCTAAATATTAATTCTATTTTTCTTCTGCATTTTTAAAGCAGTATCTTTTGTTGGATTCAAAGTTTGTGTGATTAAAATCCAATCAGAGCTAGTTAGTGTATCCCCATTTGGTTTTGCATTTCCAGATGTTGATGTGGATAAGCCAGATGAGAAGTCCATCATGACCTACGTCGCCCAGTTTCTGAAGCATTATCCTGACATTCACAGCACAGGCTCTGATGAGCAAGAGAACGACGTAAGTATTTGCTTTTCCTCAAGTCTCCATAGTGCATTCACTGGTAGTGACTGAATTTTAAGTATGCTGTTTTCAAAAATTAGATAAGAATGCATTTCACTATGACAGCAACTGAGTGGAGAACTGGTATTACCTGTTGGTGAGGATTAGAGAGAATTAATTAATAAATGCTGAATATATGATGCTGATGAATTAGAGTCGAGGACAGATATCAGTGTTGAGAAACTCCATTTTGGTAATGTGAGTATTGAAGTAACTTCATATCCATCATATTTGAATCTCTCAATCTTGGGTCACCTTGAGCTGATGAAACCAAATTCTGACTTTAAAATATCCTTATATAAGCTGCTGCTCAGGGCAAACATATGGAAGGATGTTTGTAATCTAATTATCCACTGTGGTTAAATTTCTAATTATTCACTCTGGTTAGATTGTTCAGCCTACATTAGCTTATAGCCCATTTGTATTTTTCATATGGCTCAAATGACATATCTTCATTATCATAAAGAAAAGTCAAAATTGGTAAAAAGAAATGATCTCTATCTACTTTCTAGATGGATCCTATCTTAGAAAAGAATCTATTATGTTGGTATGAGTTTCCAACATTTTTTATGTATATTAGACACATAATATTTCAACAAAAATAGAATCATACACACAATGTTATAATTTTCTTTTTCTTTTTTTGTGAACATTGTACAAAACTCTTCCCATGTCATTCTCTCCAGGTATTTGTGTACATACATAGTAATTTATTTATTCAATTTTAATTGTTGCAAATTTCTGGATTTTTGCTGTTGTAAGCAATGCTTGCAGCATCTATGAAAATTTTGTAATAAAGCAGTATTTTATGATTCATTCTTACTAAGCTAACATCAAATTTTTATTGCTTTAGAAATCTTTTTTCAAATAATCCTACCAAAAAGTTTGTTCCATTTTATACTCAAGCCAGTCTAACAGGATACCTGTTTTCCCATTCTTTAGTAGCAGCAGATATTATCCTTTCAAAGTGTTACTGCTTTTTATTACAGAGACTGGATTTACTGTTGAACTTAGATTAATTATAAGGCAAAAATGACGTCAGGAGAAATGATAAGTGGAATTTTTGAGATGTGTTAAAAGCTCTGTTTTCCTTATTCAGGCCCCAAGTTGAGTTTTCAGAGTAGTTTGAGATTATACTGAAAAGCAATAAGTAAAGCAAAATTTAAAAAATGTGTTTTTGGAACAGACTTAGAAGCAGGTTGGAAAAGACCAGGGAACAAAACCCCACATTTTCGAATAGGAAGTGTTATTTATTGCAGCACCGGAAACCCATGACTTTCAGAATGAATTTATGCTTCCAAGGTCACTTTGACGAGGTTAATTCGGCATTTGCAAAACTATGTCACCTTATTCCTTTAAAAAAAAACCCATTTATTTGTTTATGCATACAAGCTGGGGTGTAGGTCAGAGGTGTGGGGCCGGAGGGTGGGGTGGGGGGCTGAGGGGATTCACCAGAGACAGAGCGGGGCTCTGAACAGGCAGATCCACTGAAATCCACTGCTGAGGGGAGCAGCGGGGAGACAGGAGAGGTCTGCTGCGCCCTGTGAGGATCGAACTTGTGCTGCAGTGGCTGCTGAGAGCTTCATAGTGCTGAGACTTAACCCCTTCCGCCACTAGGGAGACCCTACATCACCTTATTTCTTAACACTACAGTTTCAGGAAACCTTTTATTTTTTTCTGTTTTGTGCCAGGACTCAGGAAGACACATTGACAACCAGTGTTAACTTCCATAGCTAGCAAAGTAAATCTTTCCAAGTAGTAGCACAAAAAGCAAAGCAAAGACTGGCCCTGACAATCCTTCTTTTGCATTAGTGTTACTTGGGCTTCCCGGTTGTGGAGCATATGAATCAGGCGTGGACGTTGCTGTGCAAATAAGAGACTATAAGGAAGTGTGTTAGGCTTGCCCCATAAAGCATGGAGAAAATCATTTTCCACCTGATTTTCATATGTAATGTCCTGATGTTACCCATTGGACTTATTTCTTTTTTTTTTTTTAAATATTTTCATTAGGAAATTATTATTATTTTTTTTTAAGATTTATTTATTCATACATACAAGCTGGGGCACAGACCAGAGGCGTGGGGCGGTGAGAGGGTTCACCAGAGACAGAGCGGGGAGCAGAACAGGCAGATCAGAAATACACTGCTGAGGGGAGCAGCAGGCGAGGCAGGAGAGGTCTGCAGCACCATGTGGGATTCTCCCCGGCCGGGCGTCGAACTCGCATTGCCGCTGCCGACAGCTCCACAGCGCAGCACTTAACTGCTGCGCCACCAGGGAGGCCCCATTGGATTTATTTCTGATCTAGTTTCTGAGTTTATATAATTTCAGGTTCTCTGACTCTAATCATCTCCCCAGATAAGAAAACTCTGACTAGAAACATCTTTGAAACAAAAGAAGATGCTTTTGTTAGTGCTCATAAGCACGGATTTAATGCAAAGAGCCTTAAAGATTTGCGACCCACACTCCTGATATAAGTGTGTTGGTATGATTTACTAAAGAGAACTTTATTATGGAAAGATTAATCTCAGTATTTAGAAAATAAATTCTGCTTTTTAAAAAATTCCCTCAATTTCACCCCTGAATAAAGGATGCATATGATCTCTTCAGGGTTATTTCAAAAATTAATTTTTAGGAAAATATACTATAAGCTTTGCCCTTTCTTAATGTGACATGTGCAATGTAGGGTGTACATATCTCAACGGGTTATTTTGAATAAGAAGAAAGATTTTTTTATATATATTTATGATGTGAGTTTTGTATTTGCTTCATACAGCTAAATGGCCACCAGTAATGGCTAATTAACCTTTTAGCTTTTATACACATTAGGGCTATTTATGCCATTATCTCAAAGTACTCAGTATTTGTCTAATCAGGTCTTAATAAATATTTTAATTCATTTTATAAAAATCTTGTCATCAACACATCTAGTAGGCTTCTACTAGAATGTGTGCATTTGATTTATGTATCTCCTTCAAGTATTTTCTAGATACCAATTTTATTACTATTATTTTTTATTGAAGTCATGTTTGTTTACAACATGTCTTTGTTCTCTATGCTATAGAGGCATATTTTAAATCTTGATTCCTTCTTGAAAATAGACATTGTTCTTTGAAATAGACATTGTTATGCCTTTATTACTTCAACTGATAAAACTGGTAAAGAAACTTTTTCTCTCAAGATATTCCTTGTATAATTAGCACTCAGTCATGAAAAAATAAGCCTATTAAACTTTCAGCTATTTGTTCGTTCCTTCTTCCATTGCAGCAAGTGTTGCTGGATGCTTTCAAAAGCACAGCAGTCTGAATTGTTATAGGCTGCAGAGATGACTATGTTGAATGCATTTATAGAGAAAAAATACACATCCATATACCTCTTTTTACATGCTTCTTCTTTTAAAATGTTTAATATTTCAAAACATGTTTATAAAATGTTGCTGCATGAGATTATTACAAATTCAACTAAAATCATCAAATGTCAGAAAACTCCATTGCTATTTCAGGTTCCAACATGTTGATATTTTTTAAAGTTATGAAAACATCTTAAAGTATGTTTACCCTTCAAATTATTGTCTATGTATTTATAGGCAGATACCACTCTATTGGTATTTTTCTTGTTTCCTATATAATTTTGTCCCTGATTTATATTATTTTTCTATGTATTATCTTTTCATATTGCTAGGAAATATTTCCAGGTTTCCCATCTTTTGCAAATTCTTTCCAAAATTTGAAGGTAAGATTAAGTCATCTTGAATCAATGACCTCTTCCAAACACCCTAATTCCCATATCTGGTAACCATTCTTCTGCATGTAGTTGTCTTTATATACACATTCTTCTAATGCCTTCATTCTGTTATTTCCTGTCCCTTCCTAATAGAACCAATTACATATGTATGTGCCACTAATAGTTCCAGTCTAAACCACTCCCGTAGACTTCTCACTAATTTTGAATTATAAGATGACATCAATTAATTACTTTTTAATAATACTAACACTAATAAAAAGAAGAATTTATAATAATTTTTTAATGTATGACATGGAAAATAAAATAAGATATGTGTTTTTATGTTTTAAATATCAATTGGGAAATTATTAATTTGTAATAACTAATTAATAACGAGCAGGAGAAAGGTAAGCATTCAGTTAGCTCATAATGGTGTTTTATCACATGACACATGGTGAATGTGCCAAAAATATTTATGCAATTAATGACTGTGAATTCTTTCTCATAGCTAAGTTATCCTCTACTTCAGTTTTTGCGTCTTTCTTTATAATCCATCTAAACCTGAAATTGAGAAACTCAACAACACAGTAGAACTTAGGCTAACATTGGAGCAAAAAACTTGAAGTAACTAATTTCATATATCAAATGTTCAATTAATTTGTATTTCATGCTCCATGAAGTATGATTATATGTGTGTGTGTGTGTATAAACATGCTATAAGACATGAAAATGTGCTTAAATGTGCTTGTGTGTATGTGAATGAGAGAAAGAGGGAGAGAGAGAGAGAAAGGGAAACACTGGCCTTTTAACTGGAATTTTGGTGGTCCTCTGTTTTTGAAGACATGTGAAAATTACTAATTGAAGAAAAATCACTATAATAAATGGTTCTGGGAATCTAAAGATTACTTTGTACTTCATTTTCCTCTTAAAGAGGAGAAGGTTGAGTATATAAATAGCTACATCCTTTCCCCTTACTGCAATTGACACTAGAAACAAAGTAATTTACTAAATGGACTCTAATTATTTTAAGAAGATAATTCTTCCTTTCAGATGACTGTGTGACATGTTTTAAATTGGTGATAAACAGGTAATGATAAGCCTATCCTTAGGGGTTCCCTGTGGTGATCCCCACTAAGTGGTCACATCGACCTCTTAAGGTGGCTCCAGAGAGTTTCATTCCTCAGAGGTCACAGGATGACTTTCCTGCTTTTGTGGGCACCAAGGTCAACCAGTAACAAAGCTTGTGCCTTGATTGCGTTCATCTGGTCTTTCAGAGGATTTATTGCAGAAAGACCTGAAGCTTTTGAATGTTGCTAATCAGTCATTTAGTCCACAATTATGTATTGGAAGGTACTGGATACCAGACACTCTGTTAGGCTAAAAGAAAAACAACTAAAGTGCTTATAATATGGGAGGGAGGATGAGACAGTTAATGGAGAAATAAATTATAGAGTGTTCGGGTGAATATTTGACCTCAGGTTGTCACAAGATCATAGTTCTCAAAACGTGGTCCCTAGACAAGCGACATGAGAAACTTTTAGAAGTTTCTGGAAACTTTTTAGAAATGCAGATCCCCAGCCTTTACCCTCATCCACTGCACTGGGAAGGCTGAGGGTGGTGTCCAGAAATCTGTGTTTCACAAATCCTCCAGGTGATCCCTGTGCACAGACTAGACTCCCACTGTGATGAAGAACCATTGGCATAGCAGAGAAACCCTTTACCCAGACTTCTGGGTCAGAAAAACTTTCCAGAGAAGGCCAGCGTGCCTGAGCTGAGCTCTGAGAGGGCGTTCTCCAGCAGGAAATATCCTAGGCACACAAGGGCTGCCTTGCAAAACCAGAAAGACAGAGAGGGCATGGAGATCGGGAGCCAATCTCTGTACCAGATGTGTTACATGGATTATCTTGACTCTCCCCCAAACCGTGGGAAGGTTTGTGATGACGTGTCAGATCATGGTCCTGATAACCAACGCCAGCCACAGTTTCCCTCAGCCAATAAAAGAAAACAAGAGTTTGAGGAAAAGGAAAGTGGTTTAATATGTCAACAAATGAGGAGGGCAGCAGAGTCCTGTCTGAAAGACCCCGGCCCTGCTCTCTGGTAGGCTGCAGGGCTATTTATGCAAAGGGAATAGACGGGGAGCTGAGCAAGGGTCTGCAAAGGGGAGAAGGAAGTAGTCGGCACGGAGACTGGTGGGCACCAGCTTGCTTTTTCCAGCAGCTGCTGTTTAACTCCCTTTTCCTTGAAATGCAAGAAGACAAACCTGTCAAACAAGGGGGACAATTGCAAGAGATGGGGAAAGACAAACTTATTAACTGCATCAGTACAACAGCAGAGAGGTTAAAAAATAAGCATACCCAAGGCCAGAGATCTAGTTCAGGTCAGAACCAGAATTTGAAACCAGTTCCTCTGCTGCCGCAATAACGGTGTGTCTGCTTCAGCATTTCACCTGTTAATAGAATGAGCCCATTCACCTGCGCCACGTCCAGTGAGAAGCTGACACTGAAAACTACTTCTTAGTGCCAAAATATCATGTCCAATGTGTTTGTTTTTACCATGTAAGAAATGTTTTTTTTTTTTATAATATATATTTTTATTGTTATTTATGTCTTTTACATTTTGCATTCCCCTTGGGTAGCCCACCACCAATTCACCCGTGATCCATCTCCATGGTCCCTTGTGTTCTTTTCTATTCCATTTTGTGCCCTTTCCCTTCCCTCCTTCCGGCTCCTTCCTCCCCCCGAAAATTTAGGATATTTTCACTAAAGCAATGCTAGACCATTTTCTTATTATTATCTGTGAAAACAACTGTATCTCTCCTTTTCTTTTCTTTTTTTTTTTTTTTTTGAGATGTGAGAGGTAACCCAGCTTTCATTTGGCAGATAATGTGTTACTTTGGTAAATATCTCTCACAGGTGCCATGTACCCCAGGTCTAAACTACACACTGAACAAGAAAAATGCCTTTTGTATATGTGGAGCTAATGTGATAATGCTGAATAATATTTTTCATAATAGTATACACAAGTAGTCCAATACTGCTGGGACTGTAGCTCCTCAAATTCAGTCAATATTTGTCTCTTCCAGAATATTCCTCTGGGTTTCCAGTGACCTTGGGTTAAGAAGCAAACAAAAGCCTCTCCCATCTTGACAATTGTTCTCAGTATTTTTGTGCTGAGGACATTCCCGCTTGAGCACATTTTCTTAATTAAATTAGCATTTCTTGAGAAATAAATGGAGGTGGGTAAATTTCAAAAACATTCAACAACAGAATTCAGATGTTTTTCTAGAGTCAACTTTTGCTTCTTGTTCTCCAAAAGGGGTCAGGTTGAGGAAAAGGAAAATATGTCAGTGATAATTGGAACTTATTAATTATCATCCACTCTAGAATCAGCCAGGTATGAATAGGTATTTAAATGAAGGTCCAGTTAACTAATAAAGTTGTAATGTCTGCTGGTTTCTAGAGAGAAGACAGGCTAATTTTGAAGGAAACGAAAGTTTGGATTGATCAGCTTGAAAGAGATTTGACAAGGGCACAGATGACAGAGTCAAATTTTCAGGATAAATATCAGGTAATGTATGGAGAAGAGATTTCAATTTTTCAAAAGTTTTTCATGAGTGAGATTCATTTATATCATTTAATCTATGTTTAATCTTTCCCATGATATTTATAAGAAAAGTATTTAAAGAAATAATGTGTTGTCCACAATTTACATATAGTTTAATAATTGCATTTCTGTGTAAATGGAATTTTAAGTATGCATCACATTGTATATAAAGTTATGGGGTTTCAGGACTTCTCAAGAACACAGTCTTGTCAATGACCCAGAACACAGAGATCTAGTCATTATTTTTTGTAGAACTCATGTTTATGCAGATGACACATAACAAAAATATTTACCAAAAGTCACTTCAATGGCAAAATTATTATAGAACAAGCTGAATTCAATAAGGGATTGCAACATGGATATTGGGAGTGGGCCCATTGGCTGGGTCAATTTCTTCTGTGACCGACTTCATGCAATGCTAAGACATTCAAGGTGAGGCCAGGGTTCTTGTTATTTTGTTTCCCTTGGTCTCATTACATTGTCCTTAATTGGCCTTCTGCCTCTAATTTCCACATCAAAACCACTGAAGTTTTAAAACAAATTTTTCCAGTTAAGTTGTGATTTGTTCTGTGTAGGATTGACATTTTCCTTCTACTTAAAATGACATTGCATTTTAGTAGCAAACTGTAATACATCTAGTCTACATTATATGTCAATCATTTTTTCCAACCATACGACAGGTATAATAAATGTAAGAGACTCAACATGGCAGGCAAGTATTTAGCTATGGCATTAGTATGTGATTTTATAGACTCAGATCTGTAATGTCTGCATTTAGAAGGGTGATATTATTGTTATCATACTTGTGATCTTCACAAAATAGTACATAGATGCTATATGTCTATATGTCTGCACTTATCTGCTTTGAGATTCAATATTATCTTTCCCCCCCCCAAAATGAAATTGTTTTTATTTTTTTTAGATATATTTATTTCTGACAAGCTGGGGTGCAGGCCAGACATGTGGGGCAGTCAATTTTTAGGATCAGCTCCATTTAAGAAAAACTTACTAGACCAGTAAGTTGAAAATAGAAATGCAATAGCAGAGTGCATAGGGATATGTGGTTGCGTTTTAGTTTTAGCACAAATCATCAAAAAGTAAATTCCAAGTTATAAAATTGCCTGTTAGACAGATGTTACTTTCTAATAGGAAAACAACCCATTACAATATCCAAAACAGAAACGCTCCTTTCAGTTCAAAGATGATCACCAGTTTTTAAAAATAAGGTTAGAAACCATTTTGAAGGAAATGAAAGTTTGATCAGTTTGAAAGAGATTTGACACGGGCACAGATGACAGATCAAATTTTCAGGATAAATATCGGGTAATGTATGTGAATACATACATTGAATGTGAATGTAGAGAACATTTTCTTTCCTCGATGTGTTTTGTTAGGATTAGCTAATCTGCATCTTCTGCTTCTACTCATTAACCAGTAGTGTGTTTTCTACTTTTTCCATGGATAGAATTCTGTGGAATAAAAATGAAGACTGGTATTTGGTGTTGGTTTGGTATTTTTGAATTACATTAAAGTAAAGGAAATAGAAGGTATAATACTTATTTGCCATCACCCCCCAGTGTTCTCCAGGTGAACTTACATAGTTATTTATGACTTAGAATTTTGCTTACATGTGTTATCTGTTAGATTCGCTAGAGCTATTCTTGGGCTCTTCAGCATAATTACATATTTTAATGGCATTTTCAATTCATATTTGGCATTGGAGTTATATTTTAGAATGTGTTAATTTGATAGAAAATGTAGAACTTTAGTTAAAATCACTACTTTTTTAGGCTTAGTATTTAAGCTTTAATATTAGGCTTACGGTTAATTTTACATATTACAAATCTATGTTAACCACACTGTGACCAGAAAGTGCTATCATACTTAATATTTTTTAAAAGATTTATTTATTTATGCACACAAGAGCTGGAGTGCAAGCCAGAGGTGCGGAGAGGTGAGAGGATTCATCAAAGACAAAGTGGGGGGCAGAACAGGCAGACTGACTGAAATACACTGTTGAGGGGAGCAGTGGGTGAGACAGGAGAGGTCTGCTGTGCCATGTGGGTCAGCTCCCTGGCCGGTGATTGAGCTCTTGCTGCAGTGGCTGCAGATAGCTTCATAGTGCTGAGACTTAACCTCTTCCACCACCAGGGAGGCCCCCAGGCTTAATATTTTAACTTCGTACAATTTAAAGCCAAAGATTGTTATGTAAATGAGGTTCCCTAAGTAATTCTCTTCATACAGGCTTATTTAAACACAACTTTAATTATCTTCAGTCTTATTGTGATAGGTGTAATTTCTTTTCATAATTATGTGATACTTTGAAATAAAGCAATGATTTTGATTATTAGTATGATTTTATAGCTCTGTTTGCTACTATTTCCTGATGAGCGTGGAGTGGCATGTAGATTATTTAACTAGAAGTGAGAAATCCTCGACTTTTAGTCTTGCCTCTGCTAATCCTTGTAGAGTCACTTTTGGGCTTCGTAGGTTACTAACAACAGGGACTGGCTGTGTTGGGGGGTTTCAGAGGAGCCAGAGGCAGGAATACTCAGACACACTTCCCTTGCCGAGTAGCTGCTGGTAGGATCCAGGCTGCCATTACTGTTACCAACAACATACATTGTTATCCAAATAGAAGGGATTGTTCCTTAGGAAATGTAGTTTCCTCTGCTTTTGCTTTTTTTGACTCATTGCCATGTTGTTGCTGTTTTCCCTCTTAGTCATTTAAGCACTTCAGAGTTCAATATGAAATGAAAAGGAAACAGATTGAACATCTCATACAACCGTTGCATCGAGATGGCAAGTTGTCACTTGACCAAGCATTGGTGAAACAGTCATGGGAAAGAGTATCCTCCAGGGTACGTTCTCCAAGGTTCATGTCGGCGGGACACCCATCAATTAGTCAAAACTATTTGCCATTATCTTTTTCCGCACAGCTCTCTCCTCATCCCAGCTCTGCCTGCCCCTGTCTGATAGGGCAGGCTTAACTGTGGGTCAATCTTTGCCCTCTTGTCAACTTTTCCTACTATAAGTTAGTGGAAGTGCTTGGTTAGCTGCTCTTTTCCTGTCTCTCTCGCTCCACAGCACAATATCCCCATTAACTAGATGGGTCGCTTCTCCCTTGATGCAGCTGCGTGCGGGTTGTTTAGAACTGACTCTCCCACGGATGGAGCATCAGCCGTGTCTCCATGTTCCATAACCACGTTACATCAACAGTTAATGATCTTCCTACATTGAATTCAGTTTTATATTCTTTAACATAAGTGGATTGTCTTATCCGGTCTTTCATGAACCTCAGGAAAAACTGCTCAGGAAAAACTGCTTAAATGACTTTCCTATTAATAGTTTACAAACTTAAAGACCAAGATTTCAAAATCTCTGAAACTTTAGTCACTAGTGGAAATACTAGCTTCAACTTAGCCTGTTTTCTTCCTTTGATAATCCATTTTCCCCATAAACCCTATCAAAGAACGGGTTTGTTGCCAAGCACCTAACCTGTCCCACCTGGTCTCCCAATAAGTGAGGATATGGGCTGGGGGACTGTGTCAAGTGGAAGAAGTGGGGAGAGGGCTAGAGAATGACATTATTAAAGAAAGAATTCTGAATGCTGATCTTTCTCCAGACTTGTCTCAATGTCTTGACTCCTTTTCCCAATCTGGCCTACCATGACCCTGAGGGAGATTGGCGAGATGCACATCACTCGATGTATAAACACTGCATCCTTGAACTTGTCCTCAAGCCCAGTCCCTTCCCTTTCAGCTGAAGCCAAACTGAAACTTAATCGATGCTTTATGCTGTTCTGATAAGAAAAAAATCGCGTTAGCTCCTAATAATGTCCTTCTGCGTTATACTTGAAGTATTATAAAATTTTCTTATAACTGTAATTTCCTCCCCACGTCCAAAGCATTGCACTTAGAACATAGATATTTGTTTACTTGATACTTATTATCTTAGCCTGAAATTATGAATATAAAGTTCTATATAGGCTCTAAAATCATTTGGGGAACTTCGGGATTTCTGTAATAGAGATATTCCATTTCTCTTTCTCTTTCTTAATTTCAGCTCTTTGATTGGCACATACAGCTTGATAAATCTCTTCCTGCACCTTTGGGAACCATAGGTGCCTGGTTATACAGAGCAGAGGTGGCTCTGAGGGAGGAAATAACCATTCAGCAGGTCCATGAGGAAACGGCCAACACAATACAGAGGAAACTTGAGCAGCACAAGGTAAGCTATGAGGCTGGAGAACCTTCCATTATAACAGTCTCACTGTGGCCTGGAGAGGCGGCCTCTTTAGGTCTTGCTCCCAGGCATCTGTCCTGATTCAGAAAAGTCTGTGGCCCCTCAGATGTTCTCTAACTTGCACATCCCTCCCCATACTTGTTAACGACAGTTCCCGTAGATTTGTGTCCTTTGGTATTTTCCGATAGCCCTTTGTGGCATTTTTTCATCTGTAGTTGCCTTTGTTCTTTCGGTTGTTATATGTTCCTTTTCAAAAGATAAGTCCATAGACAACACACTTTTACATTATGACATGACTGGCTCCACACCTCACCCTGCCTCCGATCTCACGTGAAGGCAGACCCAGCGGTCAACTCCTTACATCCTGGTGCAGTGAGAGGCGAAGGGCAACAGTGGTCTCAGGGAGTGGCAGATAAGGCTTTGCTACATTTTTATTTATTTTTATTTTTAAAAGATTTATTTATGCATACAAGAACTGGGGTGTAGGCTAGAGGCATGGGGTGGTGAGAGGATTCACCAGAGCCAGAGTGGGGAGCAAAACAGGCAGATCAACTGAAATACATTGCAGAGGGAAGCAGCAGGCGAGACAGGAGAGGTCTGCTGCGCCATGTGGGCAGCTCCCTGAGTGGAGATTGAACTCGTGCTGCAGTGGCTGCTGACAGCTTCATAGGCTGAGACTTAACCTGTTGCGCCACCAGGGATGCCCAACTTTGCGAACTTTTTAGTCCTTTGCTACTTTTTCCCCTGCTTTCTGCATGTTCAGCTACATATAAGTTCTAATGTGCTTCCTTTTTATGTTTGCTGATTATCAAGATCTAACTAAAAATGCTGCTTCTCATTAGCATCACATTAATGCAGTCCCACATGCTGTGCGATTGAATTTGCTGCGTCCTGGTGGGGCTGCGGGCGGATATGCAGAGCACACCGGCTGGCAGAGAAGTCTCATCCTGACCACATGTAGGCAGTGCAGAGCTTCTATGTACTCTCTGCCCAATTCTTGGTATTTATAAAATCTACCCCAAGGAGGTAAACTGTTCATATTCTACACTAGATTATAAAGCAAGTTCATGACCAAGTCTGTTTCCTGCCCTGCTGGGGCCTTGGCTCGGGAAGTACAGGTAGCGAGCTCAAGAGGTGTCAGGTGATTTCAGCTCCTGCCTTTTCAACTGAGCAGATGCTAGTTCATCAGTCCAGACAGACACAAACGAGAGTTTCTTACCCCAGACAATATCTCAGGGTCCCCCCTTTGTTTATTTTTGGTCCTTCCCCAGCTAGAGTCAGACCCTTCAAGGGATTTCAGCTTTGGTCACTGTTTCTGAGCCTCTCCTCCCCGGCAGCATCAGCCTATCCACACAGCACAGAACTCCCCGGTGCAATGATGGGCAGCTACTAAACTGGGTTCTGCTCCACCTTAGAGACACATACACTTGACCCTTGAATAGCACAGGGGCTAGGGGCGTCAGTGCCATGCAGTCAAAAATCTTAGTAAAACTTTTGACTTTCTTGGGGCCTCCCTGGTGGCGCAGCGGTTGAGCGCTGCACTGTGGAGCTGTCGGCAGCGCGCGATGCGGGTTCGATGCCCAGCCAGGGAGAATCCCACATGGTATGGCGGATCTCTCCTGCCTCGCCCGCTGCTCCCCTCAGCAGTGTATTTCTGATCTGCCTGTTCTGCTCCCCACTCTGTCTCTGGTGAACCCTCTCGTCGCCGCCCCACGCCTCTGGCCTGTACCCCAGCTTGTATGTATAAATAAATAAATCTTTAAAAAAAAACAAAAAACAAAAACAAAAAAAAACTTTTGACTTTCTTGGAATTTAACTGTTAATAGGCTGCTATTGGCTGGAAACCTTATTGATAAAATAAAGAGTCGATAACACATATTTTGTAGTAATACATACAATAGTAAGGATACTTTATTGTACAAGAATAAAGAATAAGTAGAAAATAAAGACTAAATAGAAGAGAAAATGTTTTTAGGAATATCATAAGCAAAGCAAATGTATTTACAGTACTGGATGGTATTTATCAAAAGTCTAAGATTGAATTGTCTGTTTGCATGAAAACTCCATGTAAGTGGAGCCTCGTAGTTCAAATGTGTGTTATTCAAGGCTCAGCTGTGCTTTCTAATTTGCTGAAGATGGGGATGCTGTCAGGGAGCCAGTTAAGCCTTATAAGAGACCAAGGCTTGTGACCTGATTTCTGGGGTTGAATCAAGGCTTCTCAGATGTACAGAAAAGCTTGGGTCACATGCACATTGAATATCCGTATATTAAAGTTAGGGGAAAATGCTAAAACATGATTACACAAATAATACCACTAACAATTTAGCAACATGTGTGAATATCACATAATGGTATTTCTTTTTGCAAAGCATGTAGCAATTGGAATGATTTTAACTGCCATGAATATTTCATAAAAAACCAGTCACTTGCAGGCTTTAAAGCACGTGTAGAACATGTATCATTTGTGGTTTAGACGTGTTAACTCAGCAAATAGGCACAAGTACCATGTGCCAGTTTGGGTCACCAGGGAAATGAGTACCCAAATCTCAAGCCAGTGACTGGATTAAGCCTTGATGATTTCCTAGTCATTGCGACTTTTTGAAGCTTACTGCATGGTGCAATGCGTTTGAGCTACAGTACTTGCTTGTTGTTTATATAATAGTTTCGTGTGATTTAAATATTTCACCATATAGAAAATGCCCTACAATGACTGTGCTCTTTACTTAGATAATCATGAAATGTAGCAAAAATATTATAATATTATTCATGGCAACTCTAGGCAACATCAGGCCCTGATGGAGAATGTGTTGTAAGTTGGATGGCGTGCATGCCATTGGTGATATATCTCGTTATTGTATCATTTGAGACCTTCATGACCCTTTTGGCTCCTTTGAGATAGAGAGAGAGAGAGAGAGAGAGACAGACAGACATCTCATGCCAACCACCAGTGGTTGAATTGTCTCTGCCCAAGTGTAGTGAACAATCAGAAAACCCTGAATGAAGTAGAATTGGGAGAAGGAGGAGGCAAGAGTTGGAGAAGATGGTTACCTGATACTAAAATCCAGAAGGGACTAGACTAAAGAGAAATCTGGGGAATGCAATAAAGAGACAACAGGAATCTAGCAAAGACCAGCTCTAAGGCACATGTCCAGAATGGCTATTTACTGGGGTAGGAACTTCTTCTAGATGTAGCCTCAGTACAAACTCTACTATGACTAGTAGAATCATAAATAAATGTGTCAAGTACAAGCTCAATTCTCATCCATTCAAAATATTAGGTGCCTGGAGCAAGCTAAGCTTTGAGGGTATGAGAAATCATGGTTCATATAACTAAAATTCTAGGTTTCCTTTACAGCAGAAAAACAATCCATCCCTCTGATATCACTTCTCGGTCCCAGTATTTGGACTCATTTGGAAACAGTAACATGATAAAAGCACGGTAGAGTATTTACCTGCATGAATGTTCCAGGTTCTCATCTTCCCATCCTAGTATAAAAGTAATTATGGCTCATGTCATGATAATTAAATATGCTATCAAGATCTAGAATTTTGGTTGTCTGTATTCTTCACATTATTTTTAAATATGCTACATGACAATCTTTCATCAATGATCTCATTCACTTCATGCTCAATTATCTAGAAAAATAATTATAGTAAACAACTAACTGTAATTGATTATTTAACCATATTTTGGTCTTAAGTATTAAATTTTGCTAAGTACTTGACATGTGGGATATGAGATAGGTGTTCTCGTCTGCATTTTGAAGATGAGTAAACTTTAAGAAGAGAGAAGTTAAGTGCTTTGCCCAAATCATCTAATTGAGAATCCAGGTTGTTCTAAGCACTAAGCTTAAGATGTGCCCTCAAAGGAATACTATTCAGCATTCAAAAAAGATAAACACATGCAATTTGCAGCAACATGGATGGAACTAGAAGGGATCATGCTCAGTGAAATAAGCCGAAAGGAAAAAGAAAAATATCGAATGGTCTCTCTTACAACAGGAATATAGGGGAACCAAATACAAGAGCGTCAACCAGCGAGGTGGGGAGGATTGGGGCTCAGAACGGGGAGAAGGGGAGCACAGGGGACTGTGGTGATGGTTCACAGGTGAATTGGTGGTGGGAAACCTACGGGGAATATACAGTGATGTAAAAGACACACACACACACACAAAAAGATGTGCCCACAAAGCTATTGCACATAATACAAGCTGAGTGCTGAAATGCATTCGTCTTTGGGGTGGTGTTGCTTTGGCAAGGTAAGGCACTCAGTCTTAAGGAACCCTGACAGTCACCCTCAGGCTCTTCCACCTGCCCCCCATCCTTACTATAGTTACCGGCCCTACCTAGATTGCTTTCCCTCCTGTCTGGCTGATTTCATCTCCTGAATGGCAATGCATGCCAGAGTTCATAGTAATTTCAGGAACACATGATCCTTTCAATAATTTGGCCTCTGAGTCTTTTGACCTCCTCCCTCCCACTGGTTCTTACGCCCACCCCAGCCTCTCACTCCTTAGACACATCAAGATCTAACTGAAACTCCCCACTACCTCAAGCCTCTCACTGTCCAGCCTCATTCCAAATTTGCCTTAACTCCACCCTTTATCCCCTTTGTGACCCAGCACCCATGGGTGCTACTGCCTTCTTACTGCCTCTTACCCTCTTCATGCCTCACTTCCCTTTGCACGATACTGAAATTCATCGCTCAGCTATGAAGTGTCACCTCTTGGGTACACCCTGACCACCTCGCCCGGTGGTCACACCGCTTTGTCTTCCTCTCCTGCTTGAAACACTGCTCTGGCTAAAGCCAACTCTCGCCTCATTCCTGCGTGCACTTGCAGCTCTCGGTGGCTGAAGAGAAACACACCCCAGGTGCCATGATGAACCCGAGTGGGCTCTTGTGCTGCCTGGCACTCCGAAGGCATTCCCAACTCCATTTGCTCTTCGTTTCTGGGGCAACTATACCTTGTCTCCGCAAACCATCCGCACCTCCACCTCCATCCTTACTCTTAGCTGATGACTCTGCTTCCTCATTCTCTGAGAAAATAGAAGCAGTCAGAAAAATCAGAAAAGAATTTCCACAAGCTCCCACGGCCACATCCATCCACCTACATGCATCTGTGCCCGAGTACTCTGTCTTCACTTCTGTTACTATGGATGAGCCATCTGCGCTGCAAGCTGAGGCCAACCCTCCGCACACACCAGACCCCCCTCTTACCCTCCCCCAAAGACAATCCCTATAGTTCTTACCTTCTTTATTTTTTCTCTCTCTCTTGGATTTTTCCCATTCACATACAGTGTATTGTTATTTCTCCCATCTTGAAGAAACTTCTTTCTTATCCTTTCTTGCCCTTCTAGCTACTGTCCATTTTTCCTCCATTCTTTTACAGCAAAGCTCTTACAAAGACTTGTTTATACACTCATTTTGGTTTCAAAGTTCTCTCCCCCTCTTCATCCTAGAATCCATTCCAGTCAGGTTTTCCTTGGCGGTGCTGTCCTTGTCAGATTCAACAGGGTTCTCCTTATTCCCCATTCAACTGGCCAATTCTGTCCTTATCTTATTTTAGCTTAGTTTAGCTTAGCTTAGTTTATCTTAGCTTAGCTTAGCTTAGCTTAGTTTAGCTTAGTTTAGTTTAGTTTAGTTTAGCTTAGTTTAGCTTAGTTTAGCTTATCTTGTCTTATCTTGTCTTTCAGAAGCATTTTGCATAGCTAATCCTTTATCCTGAAATGCTTCCTTCAGTTGGTTTCCCAATTTTCTTGCTACTTCTCTGGCAATATCTTTCTATTCTTTGTACAAATATTTGTTCAGCACTTTGTGCAAAGTGATGTTCTAGGCATTTTACTATATCCATAAACATGAGAGACAGAAACACCTGCCCTATATAACTTGCCTTCAAATGGGAGGAGGCAGATAAGGAATAACAAAAGAAATCAATGCTGTTTACATTAGGTTAGAAGCTAAAGGGACAGGCTGTATTAGGTGGTGTTGCAATTTTAAGTTGTGTGGGCAGTGAACCATCACTGAAATGTTGACATCAAACAGGCAGATCACATCCCCCTTTTGCTGTTGCTATCCCTCTGGAAAGTTCTTCTCCCTTGGTTGGAAACATTCTCCCACAGATAGTCCTATTATGTTCTTCCTCATCTCCTTTGGACCTTCACAGAAATAGCACTTCTTACTCAGTCAACTGTTTCTTGGCCATCCTCTTGAAATTGCAGCTTGCCTTTACCCCTCCCCTGTTCCATTTTTCCCTTTAGCATTCATCTTCATCTCAGTGACTATTTTAATTATTTGTCTTATTTGTTACTTGATTTCCTACACTGTAATGTCACTGCCATAAGGTCAAATATTATGTCCCATTTTTTCTTGGTTGTAGCCCTGCCCCCTAAAAACATTTTTAGAAGTATTCAGTTTCTGAAATTTTCATTGGGTCAACATTGCTAATTGATACTTTCTTGAAATTTGTCCATTTGACCAAGTTTCAAAATTATTGGCATAAACTTGTTCAAAACATTCTCTTATGTCTCTTGGTAGTCTCTTCTGAGCCTATAGGTAAATCACCATTTTTTTTCACAATATTGTTTTTTTGCACCTTCTCCCTTTCCATAATTGCATTTTAGCATTGTTTATTTTTCTGTCATAAGATGACCATCCTTTCCATTTTCTTACTATAAGAATGGCAGTATCAGTCTTTTTGCAGTCACTCTGACTGCTGTATGAGAAGATATGAGGAGAGAGGTGAGGGCTAGAGAGGAGTAATCAGGGAACCAGTTTGAACAATCCAGGTAGAGTGACTTGAACCAGGGTGGGAGTTGTGGAAATGGTAACAAATGGCCAGATTTGAAATATATTTTCAGACTCCAAACTTGCCTTAACTCCAACACTGAGTGTTAGGTATCAGATGTGAAAGAAGAGACATACTGTGAATTTTGGACTGAGCAACTAGAAAAATGGAGTTTACACTAGTTAAAATGGAGAGACAGCAATACAGGTTGGGAGGAAAGACCAGGAGTTCAGGTTGGGCCGAGTAAATATGAGGCTTTTCTGCCTGCAAGTAGACATGTGTTGTGGGCAGTAAGAGATGAGAGACAGGTGATCAAGAGACAGGTCTAGGTTGGAGATAAATATTCAAACTTATTACCAAAGAGAGTGATGTTTAAAGCTCTGAGAACTGAGAAATTGATTTAGGAGGTGAAGACTGAGAAATAAAAAAGGATCAGGAACTGAGCCTGAGACTCTTAATATTACGAGATCGAAGAGTAGAAGGTGAATAAGCAAAGGAGCATGAAAAAGAATAACTGGGAAGGTAGGCGGGAATCCAGCCACTGTGTTGTTGGAGAAGTCAAAAGAAGCAGTGCATCAAAGAGAGCCTATTTTTAACTGAAAGACTACAGCAATGCTTTCAAAATGCATCTCAGTTCATTTCACCCTTCCTCTCCATACTCTCCACTGGCTTCCATGCACTTGAAATAAATGCCAAGAAGACCATGAGGCCCCAGATCTGCAGCTGTCCCCATTCTTTTCCTTCCTCTGTTCCTGTTCTGTCTCCATCTCTGGGAGATGGAGACATCTCCATAGGGAAATAAGGAAGTAGATTTATCAGTTCCCATAGGGAAATAGATTTATCACTTCTTCCCTGTACTTCTATCAAATTTTACTTTATATATTTTGAAATTTTTATATAGTTTGAAACTTTTTGAACTATGTTCAAGTTCAGAATTTCTTTCTGTATCTTCTAGTACATTGAAAGTTTCATCACTAAGTAATTAGTAACTTGAAATTATTTCTATTCTGATATCTATTTTTTCTAATATCGATACACTTTTACCAGTTTTCTTATGTATTTTCCTGACACGTTGGTTTCCAGCATATTAATTTCAACCTATCTATATTAGCATTTCGGTGTATCTCTTGTAAAGAACAAATGGTTCTCAATGGCCTATGATGGAGAATTATGGGGCTTTGGTGATAGGTGGAGTGTGGTAGGTGTAGTGTGGTGACTTACATCTGAAGAAGTGTGAACCTGTATCTCTAAATCATGTGCATTATTATAAACCAACATTACCTCAATAAAAAATAGTACAACAAAAAAGAGCAAATGGTTCTACCTTACCTTTGGTTGATCTGATAATCTCTGCCTTTTAAGTAGTGAATTTATGTTCTATTTACAATTTTTGTAATTACTGATCGATTTGAATTTGTTTCTACCATCTGACACTTTGCTTTCTATTTGCCTTACTCTTTTTTTTTATTTTGTTTTCTTGCTATTTATAAGTTGATTGAGAGTTTTTTGTTGTTGTTTATTGGTTTATTTGCTTGCTCATTTTTCTTATCCCATGTTTTTCTTCTACCACTTTGAAAACTATGAACTTTAATTGTATAGTGTGAGTGTGCTTGAAATTAGGTCACAGGTACTAAACAAACCTGAAACTTAATACATATCTTTGCTTCCTCTTACTCAGTGTAAGGAATTAGCACTTTATCCATATCAAGTTTTCTTAACTTCCAAGCTGTTGTAAGTATTAAACGCCTGGCATTTTCCTAACACCTTCCATTTGTTCTTTCTGCTGATTGTCACTCCTGGTGTAGTGTTCTTATGTTTGGTTATCTTTGCTTCCCTCCTTCTGCATTTGCATTTGCTGCAAGCAGGCCCTCATAGCCCTCTCCAAGGGATCCTGCAAAATGTAAGAGCCTCATGTTTTCACCTATTGAGGCTTCAAGACTCCATCTCCTGCAGCAATGGCATATCTGTTTGCCAGAGACAGTCAGCATTTTTGATTTGTTTTTATTCATTAACTGTGAACCACAGTGGGGTCATGTTTTATGATAGTGGAAGATCTAAAAGAGTTCATAAAAGACCTATGAGCCCACCATTAAATTTATTTACTTTATTTTTTTACTTATGCATAGAAGAACTGAGGTGTAGGCCAGAGGTGGGGTGTGAGAAGATCACCAGAGACAGAGTGGGGAGCAGAACAGGCAGATCTACTGAAATACACTTCTGAGGGGAGCGGGAGCAGCAGGCGAGATAGGAGAGGTCTGCTGCGCCATGTGGGAAGCTCCCTGGTTGGGGTTGGAATTCAGGCCTTGATAGCTGATAGCGCTACTAGGGAGGCCCCTCACCAGGGAGCCTCCCCCACCACCATTAAATTTAAATCCTCCTCTCACCATTAGCTGTTTATAGTGAGGCAGCCTTCCAGAAATCCCAGTGACACTAGGCCAGCTGTAGTTCTTTTGTCTTCTGTTTGAAAATGTTTTTGTTTTGATATCATGGAAAGATATTTTTCAATGAGCTAGATATTGAAAACTGTATAATAGGAAAAGTATAGAGGGCAACTGAACATTTGAGTTTGCCACTACAGATTCATGCCTTCCAAACCATACATGAAATTGAATCAACATGAAAACTCAGAGCTGGACACTGTCCTGACTCTAATTTCCCCTGCTGTCACTTGGAGGGCCCGAGCCAAGATCAGAAGTCACAGAGCAAGTCTGGATGCTATAAAGGAGGTAGAGAGTGACTAAAATGTCTAGTCAACGGCTCCCTAGGTGGTGGATCCTCTGGTGATGGATCAGCTCTTAGTTGCACGCACTGCCTTCCCCCTGGGTTCCAGAGACTGTGAATATCTACCATGCAAAGCAGGCCAAAATGTGGTCATCGTAAAACCTATGTGGATAGAAATATTTTGGCCCTGGCTTTTCCTCCAATCCAAAACTAGTCTCCCCCCAAACTTTTAGTCCCTTCACTTATGTGAACAAACACACAACTTTAAATTTTAATTCATGATATGAGTCTTTATTTTTTTAACCCTTCCATAGAATCTCTCTCTTCATGATTTTTGGCTGCTTTTTACTTCTGTTTTCTCCAGGGAATGCTCTAAGTTCTTCTATGAGAGAAATGACATTAATTTCAATATATCCTTCTGGTGGGCTCATGTGTCTTACTCTTTGGTGAGTGCTAAACTGTTAAGTGTCTGTTCTGCTCTTGAGAAACAAACCAAGCTGTAGAAAACAAATCATGATCTCCCTTCACCTCTTTCTTTGCTTCTTTGTGAGAAATTGGCTGGGAACTGTGAAATACACAAGTAATTTGGTACATATAAATGAGTCTGTTGACAATGAAAAATGCAGAAAACAAACCAGGCAGGATTCTAATTCATCTGGACAAATTTTTGAGCACTGTACAATCTACATGCAATACTTAAACCATCACATTTGTTCTTCCCACTGGGATATCTTTTGGTCATTCCCTGTGCTTGTTTGAAATTTTCTATCTATAAGGGTCTTTTCATTATTTACTGTAATATAAGTGACTTACTCTAGATGGCAAGCAAATATCGCTTTAGGAGAGCCTGCATGCATTGAAAATAAAATAACAATAGGGCGTCTACATTTTTTTTGAATCACTAAAGGGTTAAATTAGGTGTTTAGTTTTAAGCTCTTAAAAACCAACAAATCCTAAATGAAGGAAGGAGAAAAATAAGAACAAATCAATGTGGATGGCAGTGATTCTCTTTTCCTTTGGACCATGTTCCTTTAAAATGTCTGAATGCATTACTGTGCAAGTGTCATGTGTGTTTAAAAGATGCCATAATTATTAGATACAGCTCTGGCAAGGGCTGTATAGCCCAGCAGCTGGCTCCTGCACAAGGTGAAAAGCTACCCCAGCACCGGGCTCGCTGCACATAGATGTGGCTGCTCCAGCAAATTTGTTCAATACATTGACTCATCGTTGCAGCCTGAAAATGCTGCTGCTTAGCCTTCTGTGAACACGCTTCCTCATTTTTTATTTTTTTAAAAAATTTTATCTTAGGATCTGCTTCAAAACACAGATGCCCATAAAAGAGCATTCCATGAAATCTACCGGACCAGGTCTGTTAACGGTATCCCAGTGCCACCTGATCAGCTGGAGGACATGGCCGAGAGGTAAGGCGATGTCTGTGTTTAGGTGAAGTCTCTTTTTAAGATGCTCAGTGGATGCTTTTTCCATGCCTTTTCTTTTCAATGAATTATCTCTTTTTTTTTTTTCCCCGAGATGCTTTAATCAGGTGCATTAAAATTGGGCTCCTCTAATGTAGACTAAGAATGTCAACATTCTGTTATTAATCAAAAAGAGTAAACGTGGATGTACCCACAGCCTGAAAAATCACAGAAATGCTTTCTTCAGAGTCTGTATTTTTTATTCAGTTCTGTAAGGAACATTATGTAATATTGCAAAAACAGCTTACAAAAGAAACAGATGAGAGCCGGGTTGGCAGGGGAAAGAGCTAAACCAAAGACTTCCATCAATCATGTTTTGCCTTTAAACCGGAGCTAGAAAAGGAATCGGATCTCCAGAGAGCGATTGATCCGCTGCCGGAGTTTAGAATCTTGCTCACTGTATTTTTTTTTTTAGTGCTGACGTGAACAGTGTAACAGGTTAAGTAAGCACGCTTCTGTTACTATTAGTTACATTCTGTAAATTCTCCTTGTTTTATTCCTAGGTTTCATTTTGTTTCCTCCACATCAGAGCTCCACTTAATGAAAATGGAATTTCTAGAATTAAAGTACCGTCTGCTCTCACTGCTGGTTCTTGCAGAATCAAAGCTTAAGTCCTGGATCATCAAGTATGGGAGGAGAGAGTCAGTTGAGCTGCTTCTGCAAAGCTACATTGTAAGTCTCCCTGCTGTTTGGATGGAGAGGAGTGGGCCCCTGGGTTGCATGCACTACCTACTGGTTTATTTAACTGTTATTTTCATCTTGAATGTAAACATGAAGGTCTCAGTGTGTTAAGTGGGTTAGTGTTAGTGACCTTTGCACAACAATTTAAAATAGACACTGATATTCCTTGGGAATATAGAAAGGTTTTGTGCATTAATTGTATGAATCATTGTGATGGCTTTATTGCCAAAAATATAAAAAGTTTTTGCACTGCCTGCTTATGCTATTAATGGTGAACTCACATTGAAACTGAATTAGAGCCCTTTAAGGGCTTCCTGTCATGAGTAGCATAGAACAATTCTTGGTTATCCACATGGAGACTATATTTTTTTTAGATTAGGTTCAGCATATCTTTTTTGTGGTCATTGCTTCTTATGTGCCCACAGAGATAGTAAAGTTTTATTTATGAATCTCAGTATCAACTTGCTTTTTAAAAATAATCTCAAATTTTGAGTTATGCCTATAGAGAATCTTCTAGCTACGGAGAAGTTGTGCCTTAAGGCAGAAATTGGGTTTTCTGTAACTAGCAGTTACATCTCATGCTTGGAGAATTATAATTATTAAAGTTAGTTCATTTCTTTTAAACTTGATACATCTATGTATCAGCCATTCAGGTTTGCTTGCATGATTGATACTAATAGGGCATTTCTGTTCCCTTGATGTTTGATCAAAGATTCTAAATAATAAATTAATAAATTTAAATATAAATTAGTAAAGGTAAACTATTAGCTGAGTGATCTAATAGTCTAATGGTGACTTTTTAATGGTGTGATTTTAATGCTTATTGAAGCCACATCTTTGCTGAAGCATCTTAGAACCAGATTAATATTTTGCTGTTTTAATTTTATTCTGTAATTGATAAATGAACAACATGCATTTGAAAAAAAAATGAACAAGCTTACAGTAAAATCTCTCTCTAGGTTTATTATCTCAGACATGTTTATCCCAAAATGTGAAATCTCTTATGATATATTCCCTTACTCATTTTTAGTTAGTTTGGAAGCTAGTGAAAAATCCCAAATTTTTAAATTCAATTACAAGGAATGCTTTCAGTGTTAGTCACAGGTAATACCTTTGTATTCTCTGGTTTACTCATGCCAAATGATACATTCTGAGCTCAGTAGGTAATTATTCAGGATCCATCTTTGTTCAAGCTCTTTAAAGCCAGCCAATTAGACCAAAATGCCTAATGGAACTCTTCCACCAGATAATATTCCACCACAATGATGTTAGTAATTCTCTGAACCTCTCAAATAAAGGATATGTAAGTAGAGAGTTGTTATTAATGATTTAAAAATATCAGCACTTTCTGCCTACTCCATAAAGAGAAGTTCACGATGCTATTTTAAACTGCTTCGTAACTCAAAATTATTTGTAAAATTGTTAATTACTTTACAAATATAGCAGGTTTGAATGAGCGTTTCTTAATATTCTGATCCCTTCATAGAAGATAACTATATATTGCTCATGCTTCTTTGCCAAAAGTAGTTTTAAGGTACATTTGTTTAACAGTTTTAATACCTGTGGCATATTCCATTCCAGCAGCGGCTGTGTGGGCTGGGTGTTTCCACGTGGTCTTCCTAAGGAAAGGGACAGAGCCTTTGAACATTCCAGTCACATACCCGGCCAGGGCAGTGCGGTTGATAAGAAGTGGAGTTAGAATTTGCGTCTGTACATGATAAAACTGTAGAGACTTTGGATTCTCTGTATTACCATAGAGTATTGGGATTATTAAAAAAAAAAAAAAAAAGAATTTGCGTCCATGTTTTTCCAAATCAAAAGTCCTTATATTTAAAGACTGAACTTAACTATCATTCAAAATTGTCTGGGAAAAAAAAGATTTTTTGACCCAAAAGACCAAATCCTTAAAATGACTTCTTACAGTTTAGTGAATTACACAGCATAGCCCACATCAATAAATATTAGTACCGTTTAATGGTGGTCCACATCTGGCAACGTTCCACACTTGCATGCTGACACCTGATAGCTGCTGTTTGTCATGATCAACGCAGATTGATCAGGTGGGGGGAGGCGGGGATGTTTGCTGCCTGGCCACCTGTCACTTCAAAATTGTTGAATCATGGCTCAGTGGCTTCCTGCCCATGTGACTTTATAAATAACGTTTCTAGACATCTTAGTCTTAGTCTTTCCAAATGATTGGTAATGATAATAGAAGGATGGGGATTTTTCTAAGGAATAAAAAGGGACACATTGCTTTTCTCCTATCTCATGCCCATAGACCATCTTTCATTCTTTTGGATTTGTGGGAAAACCGTTTTCTTTAGAAATGCTAAAAAAGCATGAAGACTTTCAAACAAAATTAGTTTCTAAAATGTCATCTTTTCCTTGGTTTCTAAAAAAATATATTGTAATGAGCCATATGCTACTGCATCCTCTAATAACCAAAGTAATAGTCAGGATGTAAAAGTTCCATGATTTTATTTAGTCTGGTTTTTCAATTCACTCTTAATCACCTGCAAAAAAAAGAAATGTTTTCTGTGAAGTTTAGATAATTAGAGAATGTGCTTCCTATTTCCCTCTTACATTAAGCACTCAGGTCTGAGCCACTGAGTGATTAAGGAATTCTTGGAGCCTACTTGACACATGCGTGTTGATTATTGGAGGGCACATGTGATAAGCAGTTACACCCTGGGACAGAAATCAGAAGGCAGTTGGCTTGCTTCCTGCTGTCAGCATTGTGCTGGACATGTCATGCTTCACCTTTCCTGTGGAAGAAATAGAAAAGCATTTCATTCTTTTATGTGAAGGAAGAGAAGAGCTCTTGGAATTGTGAACTATGTTAATGCAACATAAGTAACATGAATATTTTATTATTTGCAGTTATTTGATCAATTCTAATAAACCACTCTTCAAAGTTGAATTTTTTTAACCTTAAATGATCTGGTTGGGCTCTCTTTGAGTGAAATTTATGGACTTTTTATTTATTACATCTATATTTACCTTATGAGAATAGAACTTGACGCTCTTCCACTAATACTTTGAGTTTAGTGGCATAAAGAAGTATCTTATTTTTTTTTTAAGAATTTTATTTATTTATGTATACAAGCTGGGGTACAGGCCAGAGGCGCCGGGCGGCGAGAGGGTTCACCAGAGACAGAGTGGGGAGCAGAACAGGCAGATCAGAAATACACTGCTGAGGGGAGCAGCGGGCGAGGCAGGAGAGGTCTGCAGCGCCATGTGGGATTCTCCCCGGCTGGGCCTCGAACCTGCATCGCTCGCGGCCGACAGCTCCACAGTGCAGCGCTCAACCGCTGCGCCACCAGGGAGGCCCATCTTATTTTTCTTAAAGTGTCATCAACTTTAAAAGTCCCTTGGCCAATGTTGCTTACTTGTTGTAGACATCCTAATGTTAGCTTTACTAGAAATATAAATTAATCCTGACTTTTTAAAAAATATACTTTTGTGTTTACTTCTGCATTCCTTGAGACACTGCGTGTAGTTAGTTGAAAGTAAAAGGAGATTTAGCAGTTCTCCTGCTATAATGATTCTAATACACAAAACATATCTTGTCACTAAATGAATTTGCTCTGTGCTCAGAAAAAGAGGCCAAAATAAATGAAGCAATTAAAATGACAATGAAGGTATTCTCCTTTAAAAATGAATTATCTAGTCTGCCTCCTACAAAGCTCAGAAATACTTTACTGAGTCCAGACAACGTTTATACGCACTTTCCTCATAATATCCTTTCCTCGCATTGGACCAAAAACAGAACTAAAAATAGATGTTTCACTCTTGATCATTTTAAATTAATTTGTTAAAAGCAAAAGTGTATTTTCTTTCTGTCCAGAATAGGCACTATTTCTCATTTCTTTGACATTTAGAACAATTATTTTCCTATGAGCTTCTTGAAATTTGTGTCAAAACTAAATGGAGACTAACTTTCAAACTTCACAAAATAGATGTATCTCTTCAATTTCCTACAATGCGTTGCATACTAGGCATAATTTTCCCTTTTGATCATATCCTAACTTGTTTGTTTGGTTAAATTACTCAGAATTATATTAAATTACTCATTCCCCAGTTGGGAAACAGGGAGAGATTAAGTGAGACCTAAAGTTAAATAATGAATTAACTAGACTACTATTGTCTTATTCTCACACAAAAATAATACAGCCTATGAAAGTATTGACTAAAGTATTTCTTTCTGGTCTCTCGCATCCTGGGTAACACACAGTTTTGTCTACTTACTATGTCACTGGAGAGTAGTTAATACAGAAGTAAAATGCTCTGTAATCATATCATTATGTGAAACATATTCTTCCTGTGATGTTTTGGAGTGTTTCTTGAAATATAATAAACATTTATTAGTAGAATGTAGGATGTCTATGAAATCGCTGCATGAGTAAGCTTGCCGCTGCACACCAACATTTGCATTTTCCTCTTAAGCATTCATCAGTGTACTATACAGAACTTAAGCTGGGTTTTGAAGGCTAATTTTGCATTTTATAATATGACACATCAAGTATTTTTGTGGCTTCCAATCATAGAAACTAATTACGCTGTTAAAGAGCCATTGAGGATGATATGTTATTCCCTATAATTGCGTTAATTTTCTACTTTGGAGGATTAGGAACAGTCTTTGAAATAGGAGTATTTCATATTTCATAGAACTACCAATAATAAAACTTACCTGAGGACTTTTCATGTGTTCTCAATTTTACATTATTTATTTGCTGGTGTTGACTGTAGTACAAATATAAATTGTATAGAGATATAGATAGATGTGTCTTGACTGTAATTTTTATGCTAGAAAATAGAAATATGAGACCATGGGTAAGATGGATGGAATATGTGATTTATTTAAGATTTTTCTCTACTTGCTAACATTTTTGTACTTCCCTTTTATTTTGGGGAAAGTGTGCAATGTACCATTTATTTATAACCTGAAGTTCTTCAGAGCCATCATTCACTTGAATTCATGTTCAAAGAACAACAGAATCCACAGCTAAGGCACAGTAGGACACCTCAAAGCATTCTTACAAATTTAGTGCTTTCTAAATGTGAACTCTAGTCCTCTGGAGAAACATCTCTTCTAAAAACAAATCCTTGGGTGGAGAAGAAATAGAGTATTTTCTCAGACTAGTGCTGAGTTAGAATTAAACATGTAGATCAATCTATATGCTCAGAATAATCTTGAGTTATTTGTGGCAGTGGAATTAATTTGATATTTTTAGGGTGTGAGTTGGTTTATCACATATCTACGTTGAAGAAAATTGACTTTGCCATTCCACATAAGCCTAGTGTTCACCATCTCCTAACCATTCCTCCTTTTCTAGTCTTTTATAGAAAATAGCAAGTTCTTTGAGCAGTATGAAGTGACATACCAGATCTTGAAACAGACAGCTGAGATGTATGTCAAAGCTGATGGTTCAGGTAAAATATGACAGAATTGCTTGCAGTGTTGAATACAGAAGAATTTCTGTATGATTAAATCATTTCCCCCCTCTGCTGAATGCTTGTAACTATGCCATTGGCCTGGAGAGCACATACTGAATTCAGACCCCTGGGCCTTTTGTGATGCCTAACCTGCATAATTGTTTTCCTGTGTGTGTATGTATGTGTGTGTGTGTGATCTTCTAAGAGAGAACAAAATAAGCATTCATTTTCTAAATTATAATTTTCTAATGGATTTTCCATTATGAAAACCAAGTACCAAAAATGGGCTAATTTGAATGTTATAATCAAGTAAACGAATACTTTCATTAGTGCAAAGACACAGTTATAAAAATGTTTGTTTCAGTAAGTGATCATATTCACTGGAAAAGAATTGTGATTGATACTAGCTATGCGTTCATGTATCTGAATGCCTATAAAATATGACCAAATACATAGATGTCATTACTGCTTCCCATTTACCAGGAAATAATCTTAACTTATTATTATCTTCAGTATTATAAACACCTGTGAATAAGTTGTTGTTATTCTGAGCCTTAGCTGAATGAAATTTAATGTTAACCTCTGTTAACTTTATAACCTGAAGAAGACTGTAAATGCACAACGGTATGTAAGACCATAGAGAAAAGGCGCAGTGTATTTAAAATACAACATAAGCATGTAATTTGTTGCAACTGTTGCAGTGGAAGAGGCTGAGAATGTGATGAAGTTCATGAACGAAACTACTGCCCAGTGGAGGAACCTCTCAGTGGAGGTGAGGAGCGTGCGAAGCATGCTGGAAGAGGTCATCGCCAACTGGGATCGCTATGGGGACACCGTGGCCAGTCTCCAAGCCTGGCTCGAGGATGCTGAAAAAATGCTCAGTCAATCAGAACATGCCAAGAAGGTAAACTTGCACGCACAAGAAAACCAATACACTAACATTGAGAAATAAGAGATTTTTAAGCAATAGCACAGTGCTGTTGGATATTTTAGATTTCAACTGTGATGCAATAATCCCGAATTTGCCTTGAAGGTTGTGATTTCAGATTAGTAAGTATTGTGGACTAATAAATATACAGCTTAATAAAAGTTTTGTTAGAACTGTTCCCTATCCGATCAGTCCTGTGTTGACTTGCATTCAGAAGGGTGGTGGAGGGTCAACCCAGAGCAATGGGCAGCAGAGGGCGCCATAGTCACAGTGAGGTCTGTGGGGCATATCTTGAGTCCTGGTCCCTGAGGATTTCCTAGTTTGAGAAAATGAGAACAACTTTGGCTAAAAGAGTACTGACTCTGTGGGAGAGCATATACCAGTTGTCTTTGCGAATATTCTTCTTTTTTAAAAAAAATATTATCAACTCTCAGTCAAGGTTTTTATTCTGGGTAGGAGTGATATTTTCTCTCCAGTTATAGGTGTATTTGAGTTCATGCAAACTTACTTTTATTTGAATGTCTTTTGTATTCGAATATCACTGAAATGGACTGATTTTTCCGTTTTCCTTCATGAGAGCCTTGGTGAATGAATTCAAATGCAAAAGATGTTTTAATGCCAAGTTTTCATTAAGAACTGTAGTAAGTACTGCTTGCCATCCAAAATTGGCTTATTTATTGTTGCATTACACAATAATGAATAATTTTGAAGTATTTTGCATCCTGTATTTCAAATAGATTCAGTATTCTTGTGTGAGAGGATGACAATGACTGTGTCCTTACACAGATTTTGACTTCCTGATTAGATCAGCAGAGCTCTAGTAGATGTCATATGGATTAATTTCACCCGAAGGCACATAACCACCAGAGACAGAAGTGTTCTCATCTATTTTTGTAGGAAGTCCTCCCACATGTGGCTTATGAAATGGGCTCTGAATTGTTTTCCATATCCGTGGTTTTCACTGTGGGGGGTGCGTGCACATACATTCTACTTGAAATTAAATGGAAACTGTTTCATTGCCAAGAATATAACCTTAAATACATAAGAAAGGATGCTCTTGGCCCAGATACTTAATTTTTGATAGTTTAGCTTCATGTTTGCTAATTAACTTGATAAAATATATTCATGTTTTAAAATCAAATCTAACAGGACCAAATTGTGTTTATCTTTTTTTTTTTTTAAAGAAGTTGTGTATTTCCATAAAATGACACCTCTTCTGTGTCTCTGGTGCTGGTATTTAGTATATAGGGAAACTATATACAACTCCCTTACACTCCCAGAAATTCTGCTTTTATTCATCTATAAAATAAAAGTAACAGAAGATGGTCACTATGTTTTATTTTGTCTGCAGCAAAAGATATGGCATAGATCTTCTTACAAAGACACTCAGCAGTTGGCTCATATTTTGAAAGTTTTTATTAAAATGTTGCATTCTGAAAGAGCTTTACCTTAAAATTTGAATAAATTTTATTGCAAAGCTATTTCTCAGTCTGGTCACTTTCATGTCTTTTATTAAGTTTTGCTGTATGGTTCACAGCAGTGTATGTGTTGTTTATTGTTTAGGATTTTTTCCGAAATTTGCCTCACTGGATCCAGCAGCACACTGCCATGAATGATGCTGGCAATTTTCTCATTGAAACGTGTGACGAAATGGTTTCCCGTGATCTTAAGCAGCAATTGCTGCTGCTAAATGGACGATGGAGAGAACTGTTTATGGAGGTCAAGCAAGTATGTCTTCAAATTTGTCTACTCTCAGCACATGTATGTGTTATAAATGTCTCCCTAGGCAGTTTAGAGGCTGTTTTATTGTTAGAGCAGAGGTTTATTAAGGCAGACTACAGATGGGTTAGAACTGTTATGTTTATAGCCAATCCTTTATTCTTTTTTTTTTTAAAGATTTATTTTTGCATACAAGCTGGGGTGCAGGCCAGAGGTGTAGGGCGGTGAGAGGGTTCACCAAAGACAGAGTGGGGAGCAGAACAGGCAGATGGACCAAAATACACTGCTGAGGGGAGCAGCGGGTGAGGCAAGAGAGGTCTGCTGCACCATGTGGGAAGCTCCCCAGCCGGGCATTGAACTCACGGCACAGCTGCTGACAGCTCCACAGCGCTGCGCTTAACCTGTTGCGCTGCCAGGGACGCCCAAAAACCTTTATTCTTTTCCATTTGTGATGAAGGAGCTTTACAGCAATGTGTAGATGGATTAAGGGTAATACTGACATAGGGGGCCTCCTTCCATGCTTTGAATCATCATTATTTGCTGTATTCCTAGTTTGTCCTTCCCTTTCACGGTAGTGGTAGTTGGACTTTATTTATTTAAAAAATTTATTTATGCATATAAGAACTGGGGTGCAGGCCACAGGTTTGGGGGGTGGAATTCACCAGAGGCAGAATTGGGAGCAGAACAGGCGCATCTACAGCTCCCCTTTATTGCTGAGAGGAGCAGCCAGAGAGACAGGAGAGGTCTGCTGTGCCATGTGGGAAGCTCCCTGACCGGGGATTGAACTCGTGCTGCAGTGGCTGCTGATAACTTCATAGCACCGAGACTTAACTTCTTGCGCCACCAGGGAGGCCCCAACTGGACTTATTTTAAGTGTGTCTAGATAAAAATTAAGACTGGCCTTTATGACCATTTAACAATTCTAGAGTAGGTAAAAGTGAAGGTTTCAGGCTTCCTGCATCTCGGCTAACAGGTTTTCAATGTTCTCTTTTTCTTAATAGTATGCTCGAGCTGATGAGATGGACAGAATGAAGAAAGAATACACAGACTGCATTACTACCTTGTCTGATTTTGTAACTGAAGCCCAAAGAAAATTTTCTGAACCCTTAGAAATCTCTTTCATGAATGTAAAATTACTAATTCAAGACTTGGAGGTGAGAGGGTTTCTGGGCTACAAGATGAAAAACCTATTTTTTAAGAAGTTGTAAAGATTAGTAAAATGACTCAGATTTTTGTAAAAGCTATTTTTATGTCTCCTTGATATCATTTTGACTTGTGAATATCCTGACTTCTGCCTCTCATAAAATTTACATTTGATTTACTTCAGAATAGTTTTTAAATTTGGAGTTTATTTCTATAACCAAACTATAAAGCATTAGGAGAAAAGAGGAGATGTGTATATGTAACACCACTGCATAAAAGTCCCCCACCCTTACCAAATGAATTATAGTATTTATATATTTTGAATACTCTGTAGCTCTCAAAAATGAAATAGTAGGAGAATATTTGATGACTTGGAAGTTCTTGCAATATATCATTAAGAACAAAAAGAAAAACAATAGTATTTTTTAAAGATAAACATTGGGTATAAACACACTGAAAAAAAGGTTAATAATACAGTGTTGAGATGATGGCTCTGTGTATCACTGTTGAGAAGCCTGGAAGTAATTTAAATTTTCCTTATTTTAAAGAAGTTTATTCTGTCTCTAATTTTATTTTTTTCATAATGACAATTCATTACTTTTTAAAGAAAAAATAAGCTGTATCGTATTTAAAGTCAAATGAAGTATTTCAAACTGTTAGCATGCATTTACCTGATAGAAGATTTACATGCTATATTAGTACTTTTTTGGTAAATACAAAGGTTACTTCAGCTTATCTTTATGTTAACTAAAGGATTTTGGATACTTTTAAAGGAAAGCTTTTATTTAGGTGATTTACCAGTATAAAATATACAGGTTTCCCCCACTATTCAAAAGTAGAGTGTTCCTAGGAAAACTTATCTGAGTTGAAATGGTATAAACTGAACAAGAAGTGACCATTCATTGATATGTAAAAATATTTGCGTATTCCAAGATCACCCAAAATAATTTACCAAGATATCTCAAATGACACATGAAATGTACAGTAGCACTAACATACTTCAAAAGCAGAACTGAGATGGCAGACACAGCCTGTGTGTGTAAAGCAGTTCCTAGGGAAGGAGCTTGCACAGCCACGCCTGCTACTTAGAAGGGCCACTTCTTTAGAACGGCTGCTGCAAAACCAACGCTGTGTGCTATTTTTACTTTTCACCTTTGATTGTAGAAGCAAATACCGTTTGGGATTTCTTCCAGTTAAACAGGTACTAACATGGATAGTTCATAAAAGCCAAGTGGCCTAACTAACATGAGCTTTCAGAAGCAGGAGATGCCTTAGTGAGTTGCTACACTGTGTTAGTAATGAAGAAATGCAATAATTGGAAGCTTCCAAAGTTTAGTATAAGTATTGAATTTTATACAGTGCATATTGAGTTTTGTCCAGCCTTCTGTGGAATCCTGAAATTAAGAGGAAGTGCGCCATGTGTTCATGGGGCCGTTTCTGTGACTCATGCAGGATATGGAGCAGCGGGTTCCTGTGATGGATACGCAGTACAAGATGCTCACCAAGACAGCGCACCTCATTGCCAAAGAGAGCGCCCAGGAAGAGGCAAATGAGATGTTTGCAACTATGTCCAGGCTCAAGGAACAACTCGCCAAGGTGAGGAAGTGCTTGAGTGCAGGACACACCGTGTGGGACCATGACTGTCTCCTGCTGCCTTACACCTTCTCTGTCACTTGGGCATTTCCTTCACTTGCTAACAGATCATGCTTTTGCTTTTTTTTTTATTTTATAAAGATTTATTTATCCATACAAGAGCTGAGCTGTAAGCCAGAGGTGTGGGGAGTAAGAGGATTCACCAGAGACAGAATGGGGAGCAGAACAGGCAGATTGACTGAAATACACTGCTGAGGGGAGCAGTGGGCAAGACAGGAGAAGTCTGCTGCGCCATGTGGGAAGCTCCCTTTCAAGGGGGTCGAACTCATGTGGAAGTGGCTGCTGAGACTTAACCCCTGTGACAACAGGGATGCCCTGCTTTTGCTTCTTATTGGGATTCTTGATGCAGTGATTTTGTCATTTAGTAACTTCATCATGAGCTTTAAATTGAACCTACTCCAAATATATGTATTTTATAATACTTATACATATATTTGAAATAGTTTCTCATATATCAGTTTTGGAACTATACCAAATATTCCCTCTTAATTAAGGAAATGCTAGTAGCTATATGTTAATAGAAAGGCAGTCATTTGAGGAGGTGTTATGGGATCAGTTAAATGTCATAAAACTAACGGGGAGGGGAGGAAGATGAAGAGGTATGTGTGGGTAGAACATCATAGACTTAAATGAGAAACAATTCCCAAATACCCTTTTACTGAGGTTTATTTGCCATACCTCTACTCTAAGGTTATTTATGCTGTTTTCTGTTTGCATTGTGTTACAAAGCAATGAAAGTTCTTTGCCTTAGGCTTAAGATTTATGCCACTTCCATGAATATCAAGTACTGGCCATAAGCCTTTGCTATTCTATTCAGGGATTTTCTTTGAGAGCTTTGGAGATTCTATTGAGATTTCCAAAAATCTCTCCAAAGTTGAACTTTATGAAGATGGTATTATTTACAAAGTATTTTTGGATTGGGTAATTAATTTCTAATTAAGAATGTAGTAATTACAAGAATAGAAAAAATTTTGTAATAAAGAACTGAAAAATAAAGGAAAGTAAGACAGAGGGCAAACCTGTTAATTAGGAGAGGAAAAGTAGAAAGAGAATATCCTGTATGAAATCTGCAGGGGAGAATTAATGAGAAAAAGGAATAAATGACATAGGTGGAAACTGAATAACCACGGTCAGAAAGAAGAAAGAGAAGCCTTCATTTATTCAACCGCTGTATATTAAACTGTCAACTTTAACTATTTCTATTTTAATATTCAAGCTCAAATTTTTATAAAGCTTAGTTACAATTTGAAGTCAACATTATCCATTTCATAACCTTGCAGCTGCTGGCAGAGCCGTACCACACTCATGCAACCTAGCCGAGCCACGCCAGGCCCAGTGACTTAGGGAAGCCGCAGAGAAAGCAAAATATACTTTTACACACATCAAAGTCATTACGCTTTTTTGTTAACTGCTGCTTCACATTAGCATCTTGATACATTTTCTCATGTACCCAGGGAAGTGTTGTAACACAGTGAGTTTTATACGAGTTAGCGGATTCTCTTCACTTTGGTCTGAGTAACTCTAGAAGAGTCTTGCTGTAGTGGGACAGTAGCTTTCTTTTGCTAAGTTTGTCCTTTAGACAGTTACTAAGCGCATGATAATATTTGTAATAAAAAAAAAAAAAGAAGAGTGATCTATTACCAATCCTCCATTTCCTCTCCTTGGCTTCCTAAAGCATTAGTGATACTTTGGGAGCAACTGTAAGTAAAATGAAGGGGAACAGGAAGTTCTTTGAGAACCGTGTGGTCCTAGATTCCGTCCATGTGATGAGGCACGTGCTGATAAACTCTTGAGCTCCGGGAGCTCTGGCCTGTCATGCAGACAAGGTTAATCAGGAAGTGTAGAGGAACCACTTCTTTTAAAAAGACCAGTCACAGATGGGGCTGGGCCACGCAGACCAGGAGACATCCCCTAGAGAGGGAAATGTCTTGAGTCCCTTGGTACTTGAGCATTTGGGGTGAGCAGAGCGGATGTCCGTATGCGGGGCACAGGAAAGCGTGGAGCCGCAGGAGGCAAGGCCACAATGCCTGCCTGGAGAGAATGGGTCAACAAGTTTGTAAGTGAAGAGTCTAGAGTTAAGGGTTCAGGTAGAATTCTTGAAAATAAAATTGGAAGGCACAGGTTGCTCTAGATGACATAATTAATGAGTGTCTTTGCTTCGATTCTGAGGACAGAGCGAGGATGGCTTGCCTGGTGTGGAAAGTGGCATTTGATGCCAACTGACCCACTAACAATCCCCTTTAGATGTGAAAGTGTAAGGGACATGGACCACTTAGATGAGTTTTTATGAGAAAACTCAGGCACTTATTTGTCTCAATGGCATCGCTGTATTGCTTTTATAATTAGCAATTATAAAATTACAGTAATATTAGTATAGTATATTTGAAATTATAGTAATTTAGCAGTACTTAGGAAATATTAAAGAAATGTTGCTGCAAGTCTGCAAGCCCCAAAAGACCATATCACTAAAGAAAATGCCCCTAAAAGCCATGCACAGGGCCCTTGTGTTAAATGGAATTGCTGTCTTTGTGTTTTTAAGGTCAAAGGATGTTGCTCCCCCCTCCTTCGTGAGTCTCAGCAGCTGGTGGCACCATTGGAGGACCTGGAAAAGCAGATGACATTCTTTTATGATTCTCTTGGCAAAATCAATGAAATGATAACGGTTCTTGAACATGAAGCACAATCAAGTGCCCTTTTTAAACAAAAACATCAAGTAAGAAAAGTCCCTTTCAAGAGACAGAGCTATTTGAAAGCATGGGTAATAAGATCAAGGTAGTGCTTACAGTGATTGAAATTCAGTTAGGATAAGAAATATTTTTTTTGAATAGTTCAAGCAACTCAAAACAAAAATGCAGGTCCTGTCCCAAGATGAAAACTCTGTCCGCTATAGACCAGTAATAAAATATATATAATAAAATATACATATAATAAAATATATATATAATAAAATATATATATAGACAAAGTAACAAAATAAGTACATGTAAATGTTTAGGTATACATTTACATAGATATCTAGATATTTTATATATATAAATTTAATTAGAGGTGAATTTAGAATTATATAAGATAAAAACATTGCTTTCTATTTCTATCAGATGCCTATAATAGGTGTCTTCATATGGGATCTTTTCTTTGTCTCTAGGACTAGGTCTAATTATACTGCCATGAAATTCTAGAAATGTGTTTGGTGTGATAATCATTTTCCTTTGTCTCATTTTTCATTGGCAAATCTGTATGCAGAATAGCTTCCTACGGAATGTCACAGTTAATTAATCTATTTAGTTGATTTCACCATCAGAGGAGGGTGAAAATCATGGGCAAAAGATCTGCCACTGCATCAGTTGAAATATATTATTGAAAACAAAGTGATGCCACTTCATCAATAGAGCAAGAGTGTCTGAAGTCAGCTCTTCCCATCTTAGGTCAGCTCCAGCCAATGGCAGTCTTGATTAGCTTTAATTTCCTCACCTTAAAGTGGAGAGACAAAACCTAACTTGAGAGCTGGCTGGGTACATTATAGTAGATATTTTGCCATGTGACTAGTGCATCGTAAGTGCTCTACAGCTGGTAGCAATGATTGTTACTGGTAATAAAGTCGCAATGATTGATGATACTACCAAACCTTTTCAAATGACTTATCATCACATTTGATAAAGACTGTCTCTTATTTTGGGACAGACTGACCTTTCTTACCCTCTCAAATTGCCATCAAAGAATCCTTTCAAAATTAAAGAAGAATCAATGTTTTTAATTATAACAAACATGAATATTTTATAATGTCTTTTTGTTACTCTTTTCCTCCTAAATCTTCGAAAGAAAATTGGATACCCAAAGAAAACAAAAGCCCTATTCTCTGTGTTTTCATTGAGATGACCAAAAATTGGTTTTGAAATGTTCTTCCAAAGCATTTCAACATCTTTATTGAAGATGTTGAGATGCAGATGGTATAGTTTTCAGTAAAAATGACTGTCTGCCTCGTGCCAGGCTGGACAGTTTCTTTACTGCCAGCAGAAATCCCTAGAATGTCAGGCAAAATGTGGAGATGGAAGGGTCCCGAGTCACCACTGCTTCTAACCCCGCAAATGTGTGACAGCTGCAAGTTCTCCCAGCCCCTGGAGGCTGCTGTCTTTTGTGGTTAGAATCTGGGGTCTGCTGTTTTACTAATGAGTTGATAGCCTACAAAGCTTAGAACTTCATAGGTTGTATATTTTAGGCTACACAATACACAATCTGCATCTGACTTTTTCAGTAAGGAATAATGAACATTGGATGTTCAGTGTATTAGCCAGGTTAAAACCTGGTATGTAGATTGGTTTCATTCTTGTTCTTTCAGTAAACCTCAGGTCTCTTGGTTGGTTGGAGGAACCTAGGCAGTAAGCAAATAACCATTTTGATTTGTCAACCTCTTGATGTTGATAAGATGGGCATAATATAAAGAAAAAAACACTAAAAAATCCTCAGTGTGATATTTAAATGCCTTACATAAAAACACTAACTGCAGTGATTGCTTAAAATTGAGCTCTTTTGAAAAGGAATACTTTTCTGTGCTTTGGATTATCCTTACTGTTAAAAACCCAAAAGCCATGTAATATCATTCCCATTATTGTAATAGTTGGCCTCTTTCTCTTTCCCTCTTCCCTGTAATATTTTCATGCTTTGCTTTTCCTTATAGGAACTATTAGCTTGTCAAGAAAGCTGCAAGAAAACCATGACCCTAATTGAGAAAGGCAGCCAAAGTGTTCAAAAGTTTGTGACTTTGAGCAAGGTGCTAAAGCATTTCGATCAGACAAAGCTGCAGAGACAAATTACAGATGCCCACGTGGCCTTTCAGGTAAGTCCCGCCCACCGTGGAGAGGTCCGCGGCCATGCCCCCCCCCCCTCCAGCGCCTCAGCCTTGCGGAGCACGATGGAAACCAATCATCGGGCTTCTTTATCTAGTATTAATTAATGTTAACAGGGTTAATACTTCTCATAATAAAATGTCTTCCTTCCAAGTGTTCCTTTAGAGAAATAATACCCTAACCATATACTTTCAATAATGAGAAAGCAGCATTACATGATGATTATTTTTACATCAAGAATATGGTGAAGAAAACTGGAGATTGGAAGAAACACGTGGAAACCAATAGTCGCTTGATGAAGAAATTTGAGGAGTCTCGAGCCGAGTTGGAGAAGGTGCTCCGGACCGCTCAGGAGGGCCTGGAGGAAAAGGGGGACCCAGAAGACCTCCTGAGGAGACACACTGTGAGCCTCCCCCATGTGGGCCACTTGAATGGGCATGTGGGTCTTGGATGAAGGATAAAAAGAGAATAATGATCTAAAACAGACGGGGAGAGGAAGGGGGGAGAGAGGAAGAGAGAGAGGTTAGGAAGACAGAAACAGGTTAGTTGTAAGACCCAAAGAAATGGTGACAGCAGAACTTCAAGTGCAACTGATGAGCCACCATCTAATTGGCCATTCTTAAGTCCGCAGTCGTGGGGTAATTCAGATTCTCCAAATTACTAATTTATCATTTAGCAGAGAAATTTTTATATAGTTGACACCCTTATTCGAGAGTTTGTTTTAGGTGGATGGCTAATCCCCCCAGGCTCGCGTCATGAATCTGCCACATCTCTGTATCGATCAGTCTCACCAAGTTTGGTAGCTGAGCCACAAGTTGCCCCAGTAGCATGGAGTCTGCTTCTTGTTTCTTATTGTTTCAACCTCATCAATATCAAGAACATGCATAATCTATAGAAACGATGTGTGGAGATGACAAGCACTCTGAGAACTTGTATTTTGAGTTCCTTTCCCTGAAATTTTAGTGGATGTTTGTATGAACTTCTCTCAAATGACGAAGGCAACATTATTTGTATAAAGCAGATGAATGTAAGGTTAATGTCCACTCACATCTCATTCAGTTTATATCCTTGTGCTTGCTGTTTTCAGTCACTATTGTATCCACACAGATGTGGAGACTCAGACTGTGTGAAACCTGGGGGCGTGGGGTGGTGGGGTGAACACGTGCATGTGTGCTGGAAGTCCAGACTCAGGGGGCTAGCCTCGTTGTGGTCTGGTGAGGGCACTCATCCTAGCTTGCCGGAGACCACCTTTTTACTCTGTCCTCAAATAGCAGAAAGAGACAGGGCACAAGCTCTTGCTGTCTCTTCTCATAAGAGTATTAACTCTGCTCCCCCTGCCCCCCCAACCTCTTCTAAATCTAATCACCTCCCAGAGGTACCATCTTGAAATACTATCACATTGGGAGTCAGGGCTTCCACATACAAATTTGGCATTTTGCTACTTTGTCCAAAGCATTGTGCTCCTGAGGACGCTTCTGTGAACCTGGAAATGACTCGGAAGGAAGCAGGAGGGCCTGGAAGCTTTGAAGCTCAGAATGAGGAATTCTAAGACAGCATGGGATTCTACTATAGGCTTCTGATTTTACCAAAGAAGAAATATAGCTCTATCACTATGGAATCAAGGTTGCAGAGTCTCTCACCAGCTTTCTAGAATATTCTACCAAATTTGAAAATTTGTTTCTAAACAGTAAAATTTACTGGTTACTTTTCAGATCCTGTGGCTTCTGACTCCTAACTATGCATGGTTATAGTTTGTGTATGAAAACAAGGCTAGTCATTGCCCAGAGGGGCTGGAAGAGCGCAGGGGTTGGCTAACGGGTTGTCGAGAGTTTTAACGGCTTCCGCAGGTAGTGTCTGCTGTGGCCTTTTGTTCTGCCCTCCACCCTTACCCACTTCCCTCTCTCTACCAGGAGTTTTTCAGTCAGCTGGATCAGAGGGTGCTCAATGCTTTCCTGAAGGCTTGTGATGAACTCACAGACATTCTCCCTGAGCAGGAACAGCAGGGCCTCCAGGAAGCGGTTAGAAAGCTCCACAAGCAGTGGAAGGTGAGTCAGCACACACTGGGACAGTGTGTGTCAGGAATGATGACAGAGCGTGAGGGTTACCGGGTTCAGTTGTAAGAGAAATACAGAAATTACCAGAAAGACAACCTAAGTGCTTCTCCCATTAAAAAAAAAAAAAAACAAAAGACCCTGAACCTGAGTAAAACATGATAAACTCTGATAGAATTTTGTTATTCCTATTTTTAGTAGCATAGATGTTATCATATTACTTGAGTCTAATCCTGGCTTTTTAATCCTGGCATTTTTACAAATAAGGTTTCCTGGACTTCCCCCTGTGTTTCGTGGGTGTAATAACATCTGTTCTTCCCATCTCTCAGAATTGTTGACAAAATTAAGAAGCATGCTGGGGAGAGAGGGCTTGAGTGTATGATTTAAATCTAAATTTGAATCTAGATTCAAATCTAGATCTTCTACTTACCCTTGAGTCTCAGTGGTCTGATCGCTAAAATAGGAACGTTAATACTGTGCATGTTTATCATAAGAACTTAACAGGCTGGGGCCTCCCTGGTGGTGCAGGGGTTGTCTCAGCACTATGAAGCTATCCACAGCCACTGCAGCACGAGTTTGATCCCCACCCAGGAAGCTTCCCACATGGCACAGCAGACCCTTCCTGTCTTGCCCGCTGCTCCCCTCAGCAGTGTATCTCAGGAGATTCATCTGTTCTGCCCCCCCACTCTGTCTCTGGTGAATCATCTCACCCCCTGCACCTCTGGCCTACACCCCAGTTCTTTTATGCATAAATCTTTAAAAAAAAATGATTTGATAGGCTAGTCACTGTCAAAACACCTGAGCCACAGAGTCTGAGAGGATTCTCTGTGAACCCAGTCCCCGGAAAAAGCAGAGTAGGGGACACCATAGAGGTTACATTTCAGTAACCCTAAAGGGAATATTTTATGTTTTCTGCCACTTCTGATTGAATGTAGGATCTTCAAGGAGAAGCCCCATACCATTTGCTTCATTTGAAGATTGACGTAGAGAAGAATAAATTCTTAGCCTCCATCGAGGAATGCAGAACCGAGCTGGATCGAGAGACCAAGCTGGTGTCCCAGGAAGGCAGTGAAAAAATTATTAAGGAGCACAAGGTATGTCATGCAGAGTCCTTTTGTCACTTAAAACAGAGAACCGATGCTTTGGTTTGGGTGTGAAAAGATGAATTAGCTTAATTACTTTATATCCATAGATGAAATGGGCACTGCCTTTGGTTTTTCTATGAAAATATGGAAGTTGAGTATGAGTTCTAGCAGGCACTAATACTAAAAATGTTTCTTGCTCATTAGATTTTCTTCGGTGACAAAAATCCTTATCATCTCTGTGAGAAAAGGTTACAGCTCATGGAGGAACTGTGTCTGAAACTCCCAGTCCGGGACCCAGTAAGGAACACACCAGAAGCTTATCGTGTAGCTCTCAAAGAGCTCAGAGCTGACATCGATGGCACCTTCGTGCAGCTGGTGGGAGACCCAGACAAGTGGAGGGACTATACCGACAGGTAGTCTCGGAGGGGTCCCCAGGAGGAATTCTGTCTGTCTTCTGTCAGTCCTGAGCTATCTCAAAGTGACAGATGGCATAAGTTTCATCTAATGCAATGAAGAAAATCAGATTGTTTGATTTTGCCCATGCTCTTGTACCAAAATGCTTTTATAAAGTGAATGGTTTAAGACAGAAGCAGGGGGAAAGTACTGTGTTTCTAAGTGACCCAGAAGTGATCTCATGAGGTCAACACTGGCAATCTCTTTTTTCCCTGATTTTCTTCTATCCCCAAATGGAGACTTCTGCCTCTTGGGGTTTTGTATCACTCTGGAGGGACATGTAAGACCCCAAGTAGTACCTTTCTTACTCCAGGGTGCTCGGAACCTGGGACCCATCCTCTACCAGCTCTGTTTTCTCTTTGCTCCAAGTAATAGCACCCAGTGGTGGCCAGCTGCCCTCAGCTTTGTGTTCAAGGGACAGTTTTAAAAACATTTGTCAATCACTTTATCATCATGATTGTTAAATTTCCACAAATGAACGCAAAAGAGAAGATGAATTCTAACCATGATGATATTTTCCCTCTTTAATAAGAATATATTTGTGTTATTTCAGAGTTTCTGAATTCTCATCTTGGATATCTGCAAAGGAGACACAATTGAAAGGAATCAAGAGTGGGGCCCTTGACACTGCCAACCATGGAGAGGTTAAACATGCCGTCGAAGTAAGTTCTGGGCCATTGTTTGTTAATGAAAAATTTTCACTGATTAAAAAAAATGATGATAGACAATACAACAGATGTCTTTTCTTTCTTCTTATAGAAAAATTGATTTCCTGAAAATTGCCTTGAAAATAAGTTTCCTCGGTTACTGTGGAGAAAGAACTGTGGGGTTTCTTTCTATTGAATCCTTGTTAGCTTTGGGATTTAATCATGCGCAGTGAAGCCACTAATGCATTTTTAGCTAGTGGGGGATCCTGAGAGAAAAATAGCATGCATGCTTGTATAACAAAGCCAAGCTTTCAAAATTGTCATGCAAAATAAGAACACTCTAGGTTTCTGTACAGTACGTTTTCAGCCGCTTGAAAGCCGAGTCACAGAAAATGAGGGAATTGGATAAGTTCTCTAAGCAGCCTTTCCAGGTCCCATTCAGCCTCTGGAGCATGGGGGCAGCCTGATGAGCCAGCTGGGCGACAGAGCCTGAGGCCTGAGCCCCTGGGTGTCCTGGAGCGGCGCTCAGCAGCTCACTCCTCCCTGCGTGGCTCTTCCTCCCATAGACTCACACTCCAGAAACATCCTTTGTCTTTCAGGGTTTTGAAGAAATACAGTGGCTACTAATGAGAACATATTTCCTCCCCATTTCTGTCATCTGAGTTCCATTTTGTTTGTCTCTAAAATTTATAATCCTCTTCAAGGGGAGAAGTGCTTAGTAATATCATGCTTGCCTTGTAGGATACTTACCTTTGCTACTAGGTGCTCTTACAGTAGAAAAACCACATTTTTATCTTAGAGTGAAGAAATCACTTGCTTCCTGAACCAACTATTTTCTGGTTGGCATGCGTTTGCCCTGTGAGACGCTCTGTAGCAGCCCACAGCTGTGGTTGGAGACTCTACCTTTGTGCTATCCAGAGCAAGGAGGGGGGAGGGGCTTCCCCATCACATTGGCTCGGTCCCCAGCCCTGCACGGTCTGAGCCCTGTAGTCTTCCTGGCGTTGTCTTGGGCTTGCCGTGCTGGCCAAAAATAACATGTCCTTTGCAGCTCACAGAAAATGAAGTGACAAAGTAGATTACACATCATAATATCTAATTTTGGTATCATATAGTCTTCTACAGTGTTTAGAAGTATCTTTTTGGTGCTCAAAGAAAAATCTGAAAATACCTAACCAGCTAATTATGAAGACAAATTTTGGGTAGAGTATAGATTTTACACCTCACATATTGGTGTTGGGGGAAACATTTCTTCGTAGCACTGGTAACTTTTGTTAAAGATCTGAAGAGAAAGTAAAAAAGGAAGCATTCCATTGGTGAGTGAATGTCTGACTCTTACCTCTACCTTACAGACCTCCTTAGGTTGAGTCCTTTCTGGCTAGACAGTTACGATCACTGTTGCCTCTCTACATCAAGTCTTCTTTCATTTCAGGAGATCAGAAATGGTGTTACCAAAAATGGTGAAACTCTCAGTTGGCTAAAAGCCAGGCTTAAAATCTTGATGGAAGTTTCTTCTGAGAAGGAAGCCCAAAAGCAAGGCGACGAGCTGGCCAAATTATCCAGTTCTTTCAAGGCTCTCGTGGCATTGTTGTCAGAGGTATATCATTTACTCACACTCTAGACAGACATTTGTGGGTGAGGAATATGGGAAGCATCTGGAAGATTCTTCTTCTTTTGGCTGTAGTTCAGCTAATAAGTTTATAAAAAAATTGTAGTTGAGACAGTACTGTTAAGGTATTTGTATGAAGACTGATGGGGAGGGTGAGTAAGATGTTTGAGTTATGGTCTCTGCATCATTGGATTTACTTAACAATCTATATATAAAGGACAAAGCTTCTCAGAAGCTTACTTTTTACTTTTACTAAAACCATTATTTCATGGGCAGTTTGAGGCATACCATGAAAGTTTGAAAATCAAACAATCCCAGCAGTAGAGCTTAATTCTGGCACTCCCTTCAAATGCCACCTTGAGCTTGACATTATATAATGTTGACTTTGTAATTAATAGCTCTGAACCTTGATTTCCTTACTTGTAAAACAAAGCTAAAAACACTTACCCCCAAAGACAGTGTCAAGTATTAAATGTGATAATGTGTGGAAACCACTTAATACAATGCCTGGCAGAGTAAATGCTCAATAATTGATGTTAATAATAGATTCAGTGTTCAATCAGCAGAAAAGTAAAGGCCCTTTTTAGACAAGATCTACTCATTTCCAAATTCTTGATGTACAGTTCAATAATTATAATCCTGTATCTTTAAAATAAACAAACCCATCTGCTTCTTTCCTAGCAAAGCCCCTTCTACCCTCGGTGAGAACATTTTTACTGACCAGGTTGTCATACAAGTCTAATGAGTTGGTGCAGGGGAAGATAATGAGAGAATGCAAAGTAGAATAGTTATTATTTCTTAAATCATTTATAAGCTTGCATGAAAAATGATAACTAGACATCTACAAAGTTCCCTGATTTTGAGGATCTAACATTCTCTAAAGACATCCCTCACTAATAGATTATCAGTTAACCTTTTATATTTTTAATCCATACATGAGGCTCTACTGATGAGTTATATAAGCCAAATATGATATTGTACTGCTGTCATTTTAGTTTCACATGAGAATTTTGATATGTAAAATATCAATTTCTTAAGAATTTTTGGCAAATTAAACATAGTGATAGGCTTAAGCAAATTTTAGAATATAAGCTATTTCAATTCTTTGATCATCCTCTTTCATCAGAATAGTCAAGTTCAGTTCATTGTCACTACCATACTTTAAGTGAAATTCTGAAATTATTCTTCTCTATTCTTTCTTTGATCAAGAAGGTCAGGATAAAAGTAAAAGTAACTAAAAAAAGGTGAATAAATATGAAAGGTGTCTTTGATCTGAGACCTAAAAAATAGTCACATCAATTGATAAGCATCATATATTTTGTTACACACATCAAAAATGACTTCAGCAGTTTTTAAAAATAGAAGTAATTAGTCTCCCTAACATTTCCAAGGTCATTTACTCACTTTGTCTTCCAAGTACTCTCAAGACACAGCCAGTGGGACTCGTGCCAACAATCTAACAAATGTAGACATTAATTCTTTGCATACTCATCTAGCTTCAGCTGCTGTGTGATGTTTACTAATACTCATGTTTGGTGCTTAATCAATTAATGAACGCAAAAGAGGAATGGGAAGAAACCATACTCTATGTAAAGATTTGTATAAAAATATGGATTTGACATCTTCAGTCCATTCTTTGGTCAGAATTCACTAAGTATTTAAAATGTGTTTAACACAGTGTTTCAGTTGTCCAGTAGAAGGGAAAAAGGCTGTGGGTAGATTTTTTAATATGCAGTGAAAAGCCACTTCTTTCAACAGAGCTGTGGTTTACTGAGATCTGGGATTTGTGGTTTTCACAGGATCTTACCACTGTTTGGAGAACAGTGGTTCCAGTGACCTTGCATGAACTCAGAGCACAAGAAGGTGAAAGAAAAGCTAGGATAATAGGAGACATTGGAAATCTATGAAAGACAAATGATAAAATGTGAAGATGATACTAGTGGCAAAGGAAAGGGATAGACCTTGAAAATAAAAGATACTAGTGAAACTAAATAGAGGAAACAAGTTAGAAGAGAAAGCTGAACATTTAGGAAAATGACAAGAAAATTCACTAAAGAACCACAAAAGTAGAAATTATTTGATGTTTTATGTAGAAATCCTAGAAGTACATTTTCAACAAATATTCTTTTATCCTTTCATCGTTTTTCTTCTCCACCAAGTTTTACGTATTTACTTTTAATAGAATGGATTCATTTTTCTTACAACACACCTGTATTATTTATAATTGGATTTTAGACTTGAAACTGTGATGAAAGAGATCCAAGAGACAATACATGTAATATATACAGTTTCATTATCCTGCATAAATTATCAAGTCAAGGGGGTTTGCAATATGGCATCAAATGAAACTTGTGATTTCCATAAGTGAAAATACAGTTTAACAATTTTACAATAAGCTTCAAATGCATAAGATAGAATAAAATTAGAGATCTGTGTATGTATTTCAAGTTGTTAAGATAGACTTTATCCTTAAAAAAATTTCAAGATTACGTGAGCATATATCTTGATTTTTTTTTTTTTTCATAAAAATCAAGGTTGAAAAGATGCTAAGTAACTTTGGGGATTGTGTCCAGTACAAAGAAATAGTCAAAAGTTCCCTTGAAGATTTAATTTCTGGCTCGAAGGAGGTTCAGGAAGAAGCCGAGAAAATCTTGGACACTGAAAATCTGTTCGAAGCACAACAGTTACTTCTTCACCACCAGGTAGACTGTCTTTTAGCCCCAGTGCATTTATGTGACGTGACTGGTTGCTGATAGCACCAGACTGAATAATAGCACAGCCACTGGGTGGGAACAAAGCAAAGAAGGGCTGGGAAAGAAACCCAACTGAATGGTTAAAAGAACTTGACACTTCAGTTCTCTCTGTTAAATATTTCAGAAGCTCCTGCAGGACAAATTCTTGGACTGCATAATTTGTTCAAGAAATACTGTGGCAGGAAAATTGATTTTGCTACAAAATGTTGCATAAAACTTGCAAATGGTGCTTTTTGTAACAGGAAGTCATATATAGATAATTGCTTCATATTTGAGGTGGCTGTTGCTTTGTCATTGTGTTAAAACGTTTCTCCTCAAAATGCAACTTTGAATATACCTTTGGTTAGGAAATTAGAATTTAGAGGAAGTTCCAGATCTCTCAGGAGAGTAAGTTCTTAAGTTCTTAAGAAGTTATTAGAACTGTTAGTAATGTTGTAGTGTATACACACACACACACACACACACACACACAAACACGTGTTTATATATATATGTGTGTGTGTGTATCTGTATATATGCACTTATGTGCATGATAAACAGTTGTCAAACTCAATATAAAAGGAAGTATGATTTAAATCAAATATTTAATGACAAACTTTTAGTTAATAATTAACAAAATGCTAGCCAATTTTATATGTAAAAGTATATAACAGTGAACGTTGCATTAAAAGTGTGTAACCTAGCTGCCTCTTAATAAATTTGCTTAATTATAAAAAGGCTGAGTACAAAAAAAATTAATGCTTGGCATTATATAGTTCTCAATCACTGTTAAAGTGTTGTTTGGTTTCAATTTACTTTAAGTCAGGAGAAATACAAAAGTATAGATATTTACATTAACATTTTAAAACATTTTAAACTAGACAAGGGCTTGGTTTCATGTGTGCAGTTTTCACCGTGAAAATTCGTAAGTTGTGCACTTATGTGAGAATGGTGTACCATTATGTTTTTACACTATACTTCCATAAAAAGTTTATTTTAAAACACAATAATTTGTCCTAAATATCTTAGCAGATTAATCATTTCGAATGTACCTTACTTACAACACATCTTTGTAAGAGAACATAAATGATAAAAAATATTGGAATTCACACATTGTGTGTTTAGATAGAAAATAGTTTTTTTAAGGAGACTCATATCAAATGATAGAGTTTGCCAAACTCCTTCTGAAATATTGTACAAAATGCTAAAGATTGTCTAAATCTGCACACATATTAAAACAATAAAACCAAATTATGTTGTTTACCATTAAAAACTTATTTATAAATAAGGTTCATGTTTGACTAACACGGAGCCTCCACTACCATTTTAACTGCACATCTCCTATTTAAAATAGAGCTTGGGCCTACCCCTCATGAGACTCTACCTTTCTGTACCTGTTTTAAAGTGTGGGTGTCTTCGTCTCTGCTTAGCCTCGAGTAACATTTATATCCATCTGTTGAACACATGCTTCCAGCAAACAACAAAAAGGATTTCCACAAAGAAGAAGAACGTGCAGCAGCAGATTGCACAGGCTCGGCAGGGAGAAGGGGGGCTGCCTGGCCGAGCCAGGGAGGAGCTGCGCAAGCTGGAAAGCACCCTAGAAGGCATGGAACAGAGCAGGGAGAAACAGGAACGCCGCATCCAGGTAGGAGACCGGAAGTTGCGGTAGTTTTAACTTCCAGGTCATGAGTTATTACTTTACCACTGGGGACAAATGTTTATTCTTGCCTCTGGTGGTCCACATTGCTTGTGTTAGATGTTTTTATTATAGGTGGGTGCTGCAATTAGCATATTTTACAAATGTGGATGCTTAAAAAGAGAAGTAGTGAACTTTACCCAAAGTCACAGAGCAGCGATAAGCAATAAAACCAGGGTTTTAATCCACACTTGTCTGAACCCAAAAATTTCCATTGGATCATTTCATTCTCCACTTTATTCTTTACTGTGAACTTCACACATTACATTATTTATTTATTTTTTTTGCCACCTGTTCGTTGCTTTCCTCCTTCCCTGTCTCCATTCTCTCTCCCTTTCTTTTCTTGGAGACTTTGGGGGCCTTTCTGTTCCTTTCTCCTTTATCTACATCTTTATAGCATTGGATTCATGAAACTTTATAGCTAATAGAAAACTCAGAGTCTTAATCCATACATCTTCTTTATGTCTGGCCATACAGGCCTTTTGGATTCTTTACGTAGATTAAATTGAGATTCAAATAGAGAATTTTTGTAGCAGCATTAGAATCATCTTTATTCAATGTGACTGCTTGAAACTTGAATTGAGCTTTAACTGGAAGGTGACAGACTAACAAATGAATGGAAATGTTATAATATTTTGTGACATACTTTGATGATAATTCATAACATGACATGTTGGTGTTTGTGTGTGTGTGTTGTTTTGTTTCTTAAAATTTAGGTCACCTTAAGAAAGTGGGAGCGGTTTGAAACAAACAAAGAGACAGTGGTCAGATACCTTTTTCAAACAGGTTCCAGCCATGAGCGCTTCTTGAGTTTTAGCAGTTTGGAAAGCTTATCTTCAGAATTGGAACAGACAAAGGTACACCAATTAGACTGTATCATTGCTTAGCTCTCTTTATTCAAAAGAAAAATAGTTTCCACTCAATTGTTAGTATTAATTATTATAATTATTCATTTAATCAATACCTGTTGATTTTTATCATTCACTTTTCAACACACTGGCCAAGTTGCTTTGGAGAGTGAAACCATAAGTAGGATTTATACATTAAGAATTAAGAGCTTTTGTTAAAGTGAGAAATGATTAGTTCACTAATCTATAAATACATACAGAAAAATCTTTCTGAAGGCAGTGATATTTTTAACTCAACCTTGAAGGGTATATGAGACAGAGAAACACAGAACTGGGAGCAGAAAATGAACATTCCTGTAATGGGGAACGCCCAGATGAGTTAGGATGGGGAGCCTGTGTTGTAAAAGCAGGAGAAGGAAAGTGCACTCGTAAAGAAAAGTTTGGCCATATCACAAAGACTCTTGAGGGTTAAAGCAGTATTCTCTAGGCAACACGGAACCCTTATCCCTTCATAAGTCATAAGTTCAGAGCTGTACTTCCAGAAGATAACTTTTGAAGGGTATAGACAATTAAAAGGATGAAAAGACCAGAGCCATAGAATCCAATTAGAAAGCATTACACATGTTCACCAATGTGGACATGAATTAGGGAAGTGGGATGGCACGTGATGCTTTGGGGACAGATGAAAACAAGAGTGAAGGAAAGGAAGGTACTCAAAATTGAGGGCCTGACATAGACAAAGGGGGTAAAATGGGGTACTTGAAGAAGTAGGTGTCTGTGGGAAAAAATGGCAACTCAGTTTTAGACATCTTGTGTTTGAGGCTCCCATGGAATGTCCAAGAGATTACATTTCGCAGAGCTTGGTGAGCTCCCCTGTGTAAGCACAAACAGAAAAGACCAATACATTTGTGTGAGGCATTGAGAGGAATCATATAGGCCTTTTGGGCTCCTATAGCATGTGTTTTGGAGTTACAGAAAGACTGAGTACAGAAATGTGTTAGCCAGTGTATAAGAAAGTGTTTACTCTTTCATAGCCATTGACAAGTAAATCCCTGTGCGTCTATTTTCTTATCAGTAGAAGGTTTCTGGCATTCATACTGCTAATTTTGCATTATTTCTCCTACTATTAACTTACTGAGGAGTTAGAAGTTTCATAAGGCTACAGAATCTTTCAATTCTGTATGAGTTTCATCAACCACTTAAAGAGAATTTTTTTTTAATAATTACTAACTCTTTTCATTGTGATAACATTAGGATTCTCCCCATCAGGTGTTGCCACCAGAGAGTACCCATCACTAAATCACCCACTGGCCACCATAGTGCTTCCCTCCCCCTTTGTTCCTCCTCCTCCCCCACCCTTTCCCCCTTTGGGTGCTTCAGTTCCATAGTCTGTTTTCAAGGTTGTCTTACTCTGATTCTTAGTTTGGTTTCTCTATAGAACTTTATTTCTAACTAAATTTATATGTTAAAAATGTATTACGTGCCTTTTATAAACACATGCATATTTATTGGTTTAATTACCCTATGTATGTCCACCCAGCTTCCTCCAGGGTTTCTGTGTGTGGCTCCATTTTACTAATCTCTTTAAATTGTTCTATCTGCCTGTCTATGAAACAAATGTAACCTTTCTAGTCTTATTATTAGAATTCTTTTTAGTTAATAATCTTTCTGTCATTGGGATTGATTTAATAATCTGAGCTAACATTTACTAGGCATGCACTACATACTCTCCATGCTAGTACAATCACCTGATGTCTATCATCTTCTTCAATCCCCCAAATAATCCTGAGAAGTAGGTGCCATTATCAATCCTGTGTATAAACATGGAAATAAAAGGGGAAGAGTTGTTAATGAACATATCCAGGATCTCAGGATTACTAAGTGGCAAGGTTGGGGTGCAAACCCAAAGTTGTGAGTCCGAGAGCCCACACCCTTAGCCACTACATTATATTTTCATAAAAAGATGAACCAGCATTATTCATGTGTATGCTGATCACCACACCAGCATGTGTCATTTGAACAATTGTTCTTCTCTAGTACTTTGCTCATGTGACATTGTTAGCACGGACTTCATTTAGGTGGAGCTCTTGGGTGGTTGTGCCAAGGCAGCTGTATGCTCTGTCTGCCAGTGTGCGGGAGGGTGTTCTCAGCAATATCATGTTTAATCTTCACAACAAGGCTTTCCTGATGAGGGAATGAAAATGCAGAGGGTGTGTGGCTCAGCTAGTGAGGGACAGAGCCCAGTTTCAACTCCAGATCCAACTGAGGCCAAAGTCCAGATTCCTGCTGCCTATGCTGCCACTCAGAGTCCTCTTAGAACTCAGAAATCCAGTCTTACCAGGAGTCTTACTCTATTTTTCTTGAATTTGGTTATTCTCAACATCTGTCTGTTCTTTGGAGTCCTCTACGTGTGTTCTCCCCATATATAACTCCCTTGAAAGTTTCTTAGATTGAATGTATATAAACATCTTTGAACATAATTCTGCTTTTTCCATGTTTTTACCTGCCCTCTGGGAAGCACAAGGAGGAAAAAAATGACTACTTTATTTAATACTTTGATTCTATTCATGGGGTTCTGAGAGATCATGCCATTATTCAGTCTTCACAATGGAATCCACAGTGATTATACGTTTACTTATAGCAATAGTGGGTGCTTGTAACCACAAAACTTAATGTTGTGACATTAGCAAATATCACATTTAGGATGTTACAACTTTCTCACCATATGGGTGGAAGCTGTACTTATTTTTATTCTCTCAAATTGCAGCATATTTCTCTAAAATAATGTTGATATTTCTTTGAGGGCATTAAGTCTTTCAAACAGGAAGAAACAATAGTATTATGTATTCTATCCTCTGTGGCATTACGTAAAAATTCTGGGACATGCTCTGCAGGAAATGGTAGCTGTCAGAAAGCTGAATTTGAAAAATTTTTCACATCATATTTCCACATTACTTATTTGGGAGTCTATGAGCGAAATTTACACTCCCTGTCAGATTTTCTTATGTGAGACGTATTGAGATCCTACGTTAACTTTCTTCACTTAGGATTTTCTCTGAGTTTACCTCTTCTCCTTCCGTATTTGATATGTTTACCTGACTAAATTGACATATCAGCTAAAATTTACCAGTGCTTCAGACATAGTAATTTTTGAAGTAAAATTGTTCACTATTATTGAAAAATCACTCTATGAAATTCATTGTATTTTTTTAAGATTTATTTATTCATAGAAGAACTGGTGTGTAGGCCAGAGGTATGAGGGAGAGTGGATTCACCAGAGAGAGAGTGGGGAGCAGAACAGGTTGATTTGCTGAAATACACTGTTAAGAGGAGCAGCGGGCGAGACAGGAGAGGTCTGCTGCACTATATGTGCGTCAGCTCGCCGGCTGGGGACAGAACTCAGGCCGCAGCGGTGATAGTGTGATAGTCGAGACTCAGCCACTGTGCCAGCGGGGAGGCCCTGCATGAAATTTATGAACAATTTTGTCCCCTGTTTTATGTGAGGGTCATCAAGAAATGATAATAAGTACTTGCTAGATTGACAGAAACTTAAAACTGAGATTGTTACTGAAGTCCTAACACTAACGCCACAAGAAAGAGCCTGCAAATAATTTACCCAAGTCTAGCAGCTAAGTAATTAGCAAGCCCAGGAGTCTAGTCCCAGTTTGACTCAAAACGTATCTTCTTTCCATCATATATAATATGCAAATTAATTAAGAATGAATAGCATAAAGATCAGACTATCTCTCTTTTCAGGGTTACTGAAGTGGTTCTTTATCATGAACCTGCATTGACTAAGATATTTTTCAATCAAATAAGCAAACATTTATATTCATTGACCTGGAAATCTTTTATTTCTATGATTCAGGAAATCAATCATTGCCCAAACTGGTCTGTAATAAACACGTATGTTTGTGCATAAGTTAATTAGTGCAGTGCAGCTTAGAATTCTAAATAATAAACCCAAACCAGGAAACAATGGAAAAACATGTTTGATGAATTGTTGTATAACTATAAAGGTAGATATCTGATTGTGTATATAAAATGAAAATAATTTAGCAAAGTGTCTTTTTTGGCAATGATAAAATCATTGCTGAGAATATGATTGACCAACATCTATACATGTTTGAACCTATCTATCAATCCATTCATCTATTCTCTGGGGGGGGAGATTCAGTAGTTTATGGAACTTATTTGAAGGTAGAGTCTAATGTAAGTTTCCCTCCTAATAATCATCTCCTTTTCTAGGAGTTTTCTAAGAGAACAGAAGGTATTGCAACTCAGGCTGAGAATCTTGTGAAGGAAGCTGCAGAGATACCACTTGGGCCCAAGAATAAGCGGCTGCTGCAACAGCAGGCCACGTCCATCAAAGAGCAAGTCAAAAAATTAGAAGAGACACTTGAAGAAGAGTATGTGCTTGACAAGTCCTAAACTTTCTTCTCTGAGATAAAGTTGCATACAGTCTTTCCTGTACATTGTATCCAAAACATTCTTTTCAAAGCTCAAAGTGTCTGTGTATTTCAGCATGTTTTGAGGAAGCAACTCACAACTCACAAGAAAGTCTCACCAATACAGAAATCGACATCTATCACAGAGCAGAAAAATAGAAGGGGTGTGGTTTTTGCATCTTAAGCTGATTTTCATGAGAAAGCCATATCTATTAAATTCTGTGGCCTTTATGCCTTGGGGAGGAAATATCAAAAGAAAAAACCCCAATATTTTAAATAATTTTTTATTGTATTACTTTGTTGTCACTAGTTAGAGGAAAGAGGAGATATTTTGGTTGTATGGATTCTAGGTTTAAATACACATGACACCCACCGAGTGTCGCCAACTCCAAGAAGCTCCAGGGCTTGTTACTGTGCCTCAGTATTCAGTTATCACTGATTGATATATTACTTCCAAAAATTAACTTCAAAATCTATTTTATTTTCAAATATTTAATGTTTATTTATCTGAAAAGAAAGAATAGTCTAGTCTAGGATATCCTATCATGTACAAAATATATACCAAGCAAATTTAGAGAGGATAAACATCAGGACATAGCCGAAATGCCTCAAAATAATAAGGCTGACTATTTCTATTTTAAGGTTGTTTAGTAACAAATCACTAATGCATATTTTTTAAAGTATATGACAAAAATTTCTAAGGTGGCTCTTAAAATGTAAGATTTGTTTTTGATACTATTACTGTTTTGAAATTAACATTGTGCATTCGCCTGGTGGAAATATGTTAAATAATTTATTGAAAGCAAATCCTAAATTAAAAACTTTGAGAACATTATATTAAATATTAGCCATCAAATTATGGAAATAGTAAAACTTAGGTTTTATGGAAAGGAACGTATTTTTATTAGAACTACCCATTTGAATCTTTATTCCATTAAAAGCTTGTAATATAACATAGTTTGCATTGCCAATGCTGATGAGAGGATTAGGCGTACCCTGGGTTCATTTGAGACTGTAAAGTTACTAACTTTGACAATCAGTGATGCCACTGTATTTTTCATGGTGTCTTCAAGTGCCTTTTGGTGAACAGGGAAATTCTTTTGCTTCTTGCTTAATTTTTTTAGCCCAAGGACTTAACAACTCAATGATACACTGTTTTATTTCTTAGCCTTTTTCTAAACTGAAAGCCATAATCAAATAGTTACCTACATACAGCTCAGACAAAGTGGAAATCTATAATTGAAATCCATTTACTATAACTGTTACAAATACAGCCCAAGTTGTCTAAAAGCAATTAGCGGACTTAGATGAGAAAATTTATGAAAGTTTTATGAATTTGAGACTATACAGACTTCTAAGGAAAGCAGAAATCACTCTAGATTACGAATTGCAGGCTTAGCTTTAGTGAAAGAAGCAGCTCCTACATGACAGCATGAGATTGAGATCTGAAGCTCTAGCTTGACTTATAAAGATGCGTATTATAAAGATCGCTGAGTATAAGCCATTGCCACAGTATCTCTCTGCTAAGAGCAAGAGGAACATCAACAAAAGTCGCACTGTTAAAAGCGATATGGCCTGAAGTCTGCTAGGGCAGTTGACTAAAATAAGCCCTGGCAACTATTTGTCACATGTAGGGTTTGCCTAGGGTGTATCTGGATGCAATCCTTTTAGGACCCAGCGATATTTTGTTTGCAGCAGATTTCCATTCATAACATCATTTAGATGCTACCTCGTTAAGTGTTCATTCTTGGAGGAAATAGGAGGTCTGACCAATTTCTCAGATCCAGTGTGCATTTTTGGTCCTGTATAAATAGTTTCAACTTCAAAGTGGCCACAGATGTCTTCACTATCTTTTCACTTGCTGATTTAAAGGAAAACTGTATTGTTGTTCTCTATTAAGATACTGCATTTTATTTACTTAATTTGGTTAATTTTAGTATTAAAACCATGGAAATGGTGAAAAACAAGTGGGATCAGTTTGGCAATAATTTTGAGACCTTGTCCACCTGGATAACTGAGAAAGAACAAGAACTCAATGCCTTGGAAACTTCGTCATCTGCCATGGACATGCAAATCAACCAAATTAAGGTGACCCGCTCACACATTACATTTATAATCCATGTCTAGCTTTTAAGAACTCCCTTCTTACCTTTCATCAAATGCTCTTTGGCTCCAGGACAAATATTTCCTCCTATGTGACTCTATTAAAATTAATTTCACACAAAATGCTGAGCTAAGAGGTCTTGGTTGACACTGGGCAGCCCTTTCTAGGTGGAGTTATGTGTTCATATTGTCTGACTTATGCATTCAAAGCCAATATTGTGTGAAATTTCATTAAAATGGTTTTATGGTTACATTATTCCTTTCTTTGATTTGAATGAACCCCATTGCAGTGCTCTGTTGATTCAACATTATACGACATGCGATGTATTCATCACTTACCCCTGGACTTTATACGGTCACCCCAAATGTCTAGCCCAAGTGCTTATAGTATTTACCCTCACCTACCACAAGGAGGAATTTGAGAAATTGCTTTCTCTAGGTGAAACTATGCTTTCATTTACGCTGACCTTGGGGCTTAGGTTGAGCTGTTCTTACTCCTTCGCTCTCCCAGTTCTGAAACAACCGTATACATCGACTCTCATCATCCAGTCATTCAAACGGTTAAGAAAAAAATGAAATGAGTTCTGAGTGTTCATTCTTCCTTCTTTTATAGAATTTGATACAACACAGTTTCAAAACTCAGCCACTTTTTCTATCTCAGCTCGTTTTTTTGGAAGGGAAAACCCTCTGCCTTTTCATTTGATTAAATATAGTAAAATAAAGAACAAGGTGAGAGAACATTTCACATTATGACTCAGAATAGTCAATGCCATGTGCGTAGTGGGCGGGCGGGGCTGCGGGGCTGAGATGACGTGCTGTGCCTCTGATCTTTGCTTCCACACATCTTTTGCAATCAAAGATACATGGGATCTGGTCATGCAATCTGCTTATGTCTTCTGTGGTGAAGACATATGCTAGGAAAAATAAATGCCACTCCACTAAAGAATATTCATAAAATATTTTCATCTTTAGAACTTTTAAAAATCATTTAAACATTTTCACTAAATGCTGAGAAAACAAAGAAACACATTTCAATAAATTTGTCTCAAAATGTTTCTTTTTCTAAAATTTTGGACACATTTTCAACTTGTTTATCATTTCTCTAATGCATTTGCTATTATTTAAATCTACCCCCCCCCAGGATTTCTGAAAAACATCTGTGATCAAATGTTATCTCATTGTTAATTCTTCAGGAAACAAAATGGTTACGTATCTTTATTTTTTATATATAAGCATTTCATGTGGATTTACACGCCATTAGACGAAAAATATATTTTACTATGTCTAACTTGACATGTTGAAAACTAAAAATACAGTGGACAAATATGAGTAGCAGGAAAAATGTATTTGTTAGATGTAAGCAGACACAGTAGAATCCCCTGTACTGTGGGATTTGGCCTGAGAGATTCATGTTCTCTTTCCAAACAGATTGTGTTGTAGGAAATATTAAAAATACAGTAACATTGATCATCATGTATTCACTGTTCAAGCACCTAAAACAATTACACATTGAAAACACTAAATGTATATCTTTGTTGAATTTACAAATAATTTCTCCTTAAAAATCATCTTAAAAAACAGTAAGATGAAGAAAGATTGTCTCAATGCTCAAACTAAAAATATCCACTATCCTACTAGAGTCAATCCTATAAAAAAGAAAAAGAAAAAAAATGCTTCCTTGGCACCGATGATGTAAATTACTCCATACTGTCTCGACACCAAGAGGTGTCTGACTGTGTAGTCTCATCTACACAGGAGCCCCCATTTTGTTTTTTCCAGGGTAATGGTATGTTCCACAAATTATTTGACACCGAGGCTTGTCTGAATTTCTGGCTGAATTGATAGTGAATTGGCTCTCTTTGCGCAGAGTGTCATTTTCATTCTCTTCCATGTAAATAAACTCCTGTGTTTATGAGAAACCCCCTCACACACACAGGCGCACACACACCCTTAGTGGCTTTCATTATCTGTCATGTTTCGGTGAGCATATAATATGCCCTCCTGCCCCAAATGAAAATAGTTACCTGTGAACTCAACCTGCAGAGCCTCAAGTAAAAAACGAAGCACTGCTTCAGAGCCGACCCCAGGCTCAGCAGTAGCATCTCCTGGGGAAATGGAAATCCAAAGTCTTGCCTCTCCCACCCTCTTAGACCTAGTGAGTTAGTCTCTGAAGACAGGAACCAGATAACCCTAATATAAAGCATGTTTGGAAACCATTGGTATCAAGAGTAGATAATAGGTTTGAAAAAACTGGCTTTAGTTAGGAGTGGGTTCAGAAAACCATTCCATTTGGTGAAATATGAATCCTCAACCACATTGTAGGGACATTAAATGACTGTCAATATTAGCATTTCTAGCAGCTACTGGAACACACTGCTTCCTTGGAGCAGTGGGTGAGACACTTAATTCGCAGAATGAGCAGGGGATGCTCTGTCCCTTCAGAGACACCGTGAGGGCCCCAGGGACGCCTCCTGCGTGCCTCCTTGCAACAGAGGTGGCTCCTTTTTCTGCTCTAGTCAGTGAGCACGACCCCTGCCAGCTTGTAGTTTTCAGATATTATCTGCATATCCGTCCCCCAGGAGCTCAGCGAGCACCTGGTGTGGGCCCGTAGCTGATCTCCAATGGTCCAAGCAGGTTGTACGACTGTCAAGAAAAATTCGCCTGATTTTCTCTCTGTGTAGATAATTGTATCACTTCAGGAAGGCCAGCTTGCTCAGCCTGTGTTTTCATTTTTCTTATTTTAAATATTAGGTGATAATTCAGGAAATAGAAAGTAAGATCAGCAGCATTACAGGACTGGAAGAAGAAGCTCAGTCTTTCGCCCAGTTTATTACCACTGGAGAATCTGCTCGAATCAAAGCCAAGTTGACGCAGATAAGGAGGTACTGGGAGGAGCTCCGAGAGCATGCGCAGTGTCTGCACGGCACGGTCCTGGGACACCTGTCTCAGCAGCAAACATTTGAAGAGAATCTCAGCAAGGTAAGAAGAGATCCATGTGTGCTCAAGTTACCTACTTCCCACTGCATTAGAGCAAGATGCAATGAAGAGCCCAGAAGTAAATATGGAAAAGACACCATGGGCCAGTCATCTGCTAAGAGGTCTAAGATGACTATGCTTATTAGTACTTCTCTGGTACTGTTTTCGAAGGAATATAAAAATGTCATTAGACCTTGCATCCAGATAAGCATTAAGACTTAGCCGTATTCCATTCAAATAGTGGGCCACACTGCTTTTCGATTTTTAAATGTATACTTCTATTTTCTCATCACATTAGAAGTTATCCAAAAGTGGCATTCTGCTTTCCCAATAGCCTCTGGTGCCTTGATGTATTTTTTCCCACTATCATTTCTGCATTTCACCAATGTTTTAGATCCAGCAGTCTGTGTGTGAATTTGAAGATAAACTTGCTGATCCAATTAAAATATGTTCTTCAGCTACAGAAACCTACAAGGTTCTCCAAGAACATATGGTAAGAATCTGCTTCAACATTACTGCTTATTTATCAACTCAGAAATTTGATAATTCCTGCTGGAAAAGAGAACATAGTAAATATTTTTATGAGAAAAAAGATTTTGATGCTACTTGAGGAATTATAGAGATCAAGCCTATTTCACTTACTAGCCTTCAAGATATATTGATAATTATGTTAAAAAGTCACCATTAAACATATCTGCAAAAGGAGTATCATTTAAAAAATGTGTCTCTCTCCATAAGGACATATAATATTTTCAAATAATAGCTTCTAAAGTCCCTGTTTTCCATTGCCACCGTTATAAAAATTAAATGTACAAAAACAAAACATGTGCATAGGTGATTTTCAGATTTTAAGCCACTGTACCCAGACAATGCAAAGAATATGTTCTCACTGGCCTTTTTTCAATGACCAGCTTTTGAAGTTTGGTCCTGAAATGTTGGGCACTATGAGATGTTTTGCAAAGAAACCAACAGATGTTCTTGGTAGAATGTTCGGAAGGAGCCAAGGTGCGCACAATCCTGCACAAAGAAATATTAAAAAGAGATATTTTAATAAAAGTCTGTATCATCCCTACTACGCATGCGTGGCTGCACATCTGTACATGCAGAATAAAGCGGCCGCAGAGCTGGAAAGCAAACGTTTGACAGAGACACTTCTGGAAAGGGGAGTGAAATTTATATTGTGTGACTATTGATGATTAGAATGCATCTTGGATTTCTTCAATAATTGTTAAAATATCCTCCACAATGAGGAAAAGTGGGAAAATTGAATTTGATGAAATTCTCTTAGTAGACAACTAAGTTAATGATTGAATACCAGAGAACATAACACAATTTTTTTCTAAACTTAGATTTCCTAAAACAAGTTATTTTTCTTCCCTGATTTTGTAATCTGTAAAATGGGGGTGATGATACTGAAAGAGCATCTCTCTTATGGGTCTGCGGAGAATTAAATGTGTTGATAGATGGGGGTGAATCTAACAAGTGACCCCCAGATTCTGAGGCAACCCTCTAGCTGTTCTGGTCAGTGATTCCTATGCTTTCTACAGAGCTCCCAGTGTGTTTTATGCAGTTCTTATAAATTAGGAGAATATTTCAAAATACATTTGGGACATAAAATGAATTTTATTTATTTATTTTTTAATATATATGCTTTTATTGTTATTCATATCTTTTATATTTTGTATTCCCCTTGGGTAACCCACCACCAATTCACCCGTGATCCTTCTCTGTGGTCCCTTGTGTCCTTTTCTACTCCATTTTGTGCCCTATTCAGCATTCAAAGAAGATAAACACGTACAATTTGCAGTGACATGGATGGAATTAGAGGGGATCATACTCAGCGAAATAAGCCAGAAAGAAAGAGAAAAATATTGAGTGGTTTCACTTATAACAGGACTATAAGGACATAAAATGAATTTTAGCAAATGACCTGAGTCCTTAAGAGAAAGTAGAAAGTATTTAGATACACAACAAATTCTTAGGGGACACTCTCTCCATTCTCATTTTTGATTTCTGTGTTCACAAAGAGCCTTTCTTCTCACCCTTACTATGTCTGTGGAAAATCATGGGCAGAGACATTTTTAGTACTGCCGCTGGGGAAAACATTGGTAATAATGAATCTCAAAGAAAGGCCTGGGTCTGTTTTTGATGTGGTGCTTTCGCTGTGCTCCATCCCCTCTAGGATCTCTGTCAGGCTCTGGAGTCGCTGGCTAGCACAGTGGCTTCTTTCTCAGCCGGCGCCCGGAAGGTAGCCAGCAGAGGCCTTTCCATGCAGGAGGCTGAAGCCCTGCGGCAGAGATACCAGGCGCTGCTGATTCAGGCGAAGCAGCGACAGGCAGCCCTGGAGCAGCTGCTGACCCACTGGCAGAGGTGAGCGACTTCCTTCGGGCACCACAGCGGGGATCTCCATAGCCCCTCTGCACTAGCTGTGCTTTCACGGATGGGAAACAGTCAGCCCAGACGTGGTATGTGATGCAGAAAGATCTTGATCCTCATTATTCGATGAAGATGCCTGTGAGTGGAGAGGATGTGTGTGGATCTTTCCATAGCACACAGATATAAACATGTGTGCAAACACATACATGGAACTGGAAGGATGGTGTTTTTTGTATCTTCTCATCAAGGACTAGGACAAGCAATGCTGTATTATTTACAATGATTCATGTTAGTCCTTCCAGCTTCAGTAAGGTTTAGTTTTCTAGCATGATCTTTTCAGATGCACTTGGTCTTATTTTTGCTTTTGTTAGACTTGAAAAAGAACTTTCGACCTTTTTGACCTGGTTGGAGCGGTGTGAAGCTATAGCCAGTTCCCCAGAAATGGACATTTCTGCCGACAGAGTCAAAGTGGAGAGTGAACTTCAGTTAATACAGGCAAGTTCAAGGAGGTGGGAGGAAAAAAATGGCATGCTCTGAGTATGGGTGCATTGGAAAAATAAGAAGAAAACCTTCTAGCCAATTTAACTTCTAGCTTTAGTTTTTTGATCCCCAAAAGATGAGCGACACTGATCTAGAAATCGCAGTAACGAGGAACTTTGTGCTGATCTGTTCCATGATGTATTAGAAAATCCTGTAATATGATGTCTGACATTTGAGTACTTGTGATCTTTCAGGGGAATTGAGGGAGGACTATGTAGAAATCTAGATGAAACGAGGATGATTATCTGTTAGTACTTTTTGAAGCTGGGTCATAGGTATATTCTTTCTTCTTTTGTATTTATATGACTTTTTGATGATACAAAGTTTTTTCTTTAATTCCCTCCTATTGCGCTGTTGTCAGTATTTCTCTTTAGTTCTATTACTGCTTTATATGTAAATAGTGTTCCATCACTAGGTATATATATATATATATATATATATATATATATATATATATATATATTTATTTAATAATATCATGTCTCCTTTTGTATCAGGCCCTTAATCATAATTTAATATCAACTTCCATCCATTATTAATTTGTTTTAACTGGAAATCTATTATATCTGAGATAAGTGTAGCTCTTCCTGACTTTTATTGATTACCATTTGCTTGTAGGATTGCCTTCCAGCCTTTAAATCTATGTCTTTGCTTGCCTTTGGTGGTAGGGTGAGTTTTTGTAAACAGCACAAGGTTGGAGTTTGTTTTGAAATCCATTTAGTCAGTCCGTACCCTTTACTTGATGAATTCGAGTCATTTCAGTTTAAAGTAATTTTTGAGACAAACTGCTCATTGCCATTTTGTTATTTGTGTGTGTGTGTGTGTGTTTAAAAAGAATTAATGTGTCTTTGCCTTTTTTTCACATCTTCCTTTCGTGGTTTGCTTAGCTTCCATTTTTACTGTGTTGTATGATAATGCTCTTGATTTTTGTCTGAAATTTTACTGAAGCTTGTCCTAGATGCCCTATACTTGTGGCTTGCTGGACAGTCTGGTCTCAAACTTATTCTCATGGGCCAAATTTTTGCCCTCCTCTTCCTCCATGTCATATAATTTAGGTGTCTTGTTACCTCTAAACTTCTTTTGCTGTTGATTTAGTAGCCCATTTAGTACTTTGTTCAAATGTGACTTGGTGCTGATAAAGTCTTTTAATTTTTGTTTTTCAGTGAAACTCCTTACCCTTCCTGCTGTCTTGAGTGACAGTTCAGCAGGATAGAGTATTCTAGTTAAAGAATATTTTTCTTGGAGCACTTTAAATATCTCCTGCCATTTCCCTTCTTGCCTGTAAAGTTTCCACTGAAAAGTTAGCAGATAGTCTAGTAGGAATTCCCTTATAGGGTACTCTTCTTTATCTTTGTACTTTTTAATATTCCTTCTGTGCTGTTCATTTCTAGCAACTTAGTTACAATGTGTCTTGGAGCATGTTGGTCTGGTATTATTTTCTTTAAAACTCTTTGAATTAGATGTCTGGTTTGTTTCCTGGATTGAAGTTGTTCTCAGCAATTATTTCTTTAAATAAATTTTCTGTCTTTCTCCCTCTCATCACCTTCTCTTGCCCTCCTGATATGGATATTATTTCTCTTTAGCTTATCCCAAAGAGCTCTTACATGTTTCCATTTTGTGCTTATTATTTTTTTCTCTGTGTTGTTTACTTTGCGTGACCTCTGCCACTATGAATTCCAGCTTTCTGGCTCCCCATTACTTGGAAGTGTCTGCTGTTGAGTCACTTCTGCATTTTAATTATAGAATAGTGTTTTTTGGATCTGTTAATTCTGTTTGTAGCCGTCTCATATTTTCTCTGTCTTTACTCTATTCCTGTTTTTGATCCTTATTTTTCACATTTCCACAGCATGGTTCTAACTGTTCGTTTAAACCTCAGTACAAGGATTCTACAATTCTGCTGGACTAAGATTTCTCTTGCGGGTTTTTGCCCCAACACTTGTGATATATTCATAGGGAACTTCATTTTTTTTGTTTGTTTGTTTTGACATATTGACTTTATACCCCACCTACAAGAACCTGTATATAAGCCTAGGGTTGGTTGTTTGTTTTTTTTTTTTCCCCAAGGAAATGTAGGTCTGTTCTTTATAGACCAATGCTCTTACCTGTTCGGATGACTGGGCTCTGGTGCCAGTAAGGAGTGGTAGGTAGGTAGGAGCTGGAGTGGTAGGGAGCCAACATTTAGCCTTGCAGAGAGCACCAAGTGTTCATGCTTCCCACAGTGCTGTGGGTATGGCTGTTGTGTGGGGGATCAACAGTCACCCCACTACTAGGCCAACCCCTCAGCCAGAATATCTCGAACAATGTGGTGTGAGTCTCAACCTCAGAGCTGTGGCTGAGCAATAGATGTAGTGATTCTGCTAGGATTCTATCTGAGAGAGTGCCATAGCTGGAAATTGTTCTCTTTACCTTTGAGTACAGAGTCTTACTCTGGGGCTCTTGCTCCTGCTGTTAATATCCAGATGCTTAAAAACTCTGGTTGGTGAGAGCAGTCAGCTGTCTCAGTTTTGGTCTTGGCTGAGAATAAGGGAAGCATTTCGCACAGCCTAAGTCACAGTCAGAGGCTGCCTGTACTAGCTTCTTCTGTAAGGAGTCACGGGTCCTCTGGTCTGACTCCCCGGCAGTGCGGACTGCAGCTGATCTCCTTTGGGAGCCACCGGTTTGACCAGCGTTCACCATTCCGCATTCCTACTCCTGTAGCTCGCCAGTGTGCCCCCGCTGTTCTGCATGCTGACTCCATGTACCCCCTTCTCCAGAAGAGACCCCAGGTTTAAAGGTCTTAAAGTGGGCATGGGTCCTTGAGTCCACAACAGAAGAGGGGTTCCAGGAAGCAGCTGCACCCCCCTCTCGTGCCGGTTTGTACCGACCCAGTCTCCCTGCAAGCACAGTTCGCATGCAACTTCTCCTACCCCTTTACCACATGCCGTCCCTTTTGATGCATTCAGAGCGCCTCTGTTTGTCATTGCCTTGTGAGTTACACGGCGTTGGTTGTGTAGGTGAGGAAAAGGTGAGACCAGCCTCTTCAGTCTGCTGTCATCTTACTAGACAAGTCCAATTTTTTTTTCAAAGGAGAGGAGGAATTCAACATAGAAAGAAGTCCCAGTAGTGAGTATTTTCAAGAAAGAAAAAAAATGCTATAAATGCAGCTGATAGAAAGACAAAGAATGCTGGCTTGTTGGACCCTTGAAGCAGCCATCCTTGAAGAAGAACACTTAAAAAAAATCTTTAAGTGTTATTGAAACTATAGACAATGCTCATGTTTTTTGGAAATTAATAACTTGCTTTAAGTGATGCTGTCTGTGCCAGACAATTCAACAGGCAAAATTGAGTCTCAAAAAAGGTTTATTATATAATATATTTATAATCCAATCTTTTCCCATCACATTTTATAAAATGTTTAAGACGCAGCAAGGGTCTACTGCTTTTCAGGTTTGTTTCTCATAAATTCCATCAGAGAGTTTCTGCTGCATCTGAACCAACTACCCCAAATTCAGATTTTCTCCTTTGACTTTGAGGGTTTCCTTCACTCCGGGGCCTCCTACCTTTCTAGATCATGAAACTCTGATGCTCTGCATTAAATTCCAGAAAATCTCTGCTCAGAAATCTCCAGGGACTGTTTTCTTCCCTGAGGATACAGGGCAGTCCTAAGTCCGCAGTCTGGTCCTTATCTTCTTCTAAGTCCAGTTTGAGGGCTTCTAAAAGAGGACACTGCATATCCTTTTCTTAAAGATGACATAAGGATCTCTGGCAGTATAAAGCTGTATTTCTACATGTCTCTGGAAAAAAAGTGCCATGTAAGTGACAGAACAGAGGGGGTTGCAGGCTTCTGTCACACCCACATCCAGGCTTTGTGTCAGCTAGGCTGTCTCCACAGCGGTCTGAACAGTCCTTATATCTTCCCACCTCCTGGCCCGTGTCTCTTCTCTCTGATGTCCTACTTAGCCTATGTCCTGGGATGGCCTTGTGAGCTTACCTGTCACTCACAGGCTGTGTTCTCTTTCCTCTGATACCTTAGAAATTTCATTTGTATCACACAGGCAGTATCACTAGGGGAAAACATTTGATAAACATCTTCCATCCCCAAGCTGCTACTGCTATCCTGTTTGACGCCATGTTAGGTTGAGCGCTATATAGCTGTTTCTTTTACTTCTCATTAGGTCAGAACCCCAACCTTTATCCATCATCTACAGCACCTAAAAGAGTCATTGCCTGATTAAAATAAGGAGTTCTGTTGCGTGAAAGTAAAATAATGGGCCCCTTACATCCCCAGTCTGGCTTATTACCATCTTTAAGTAGCAGGGTTGGCACAGCCCCTGTCCCCAGGCCCTAGAATCATGCCTCTGTTATTGTTAGGTTGTCCTCTTTCTCTGTGGCAAGAGTTTTTCTTTGATTCTCCGCCTACTCAGTTTCTTCACCCTAAAAGAAATTCTCCCGCTTCTAATTTTGCCTAGCTTGATATAACTCAGACTCAAAAACTAATTCAGCTTTCAGCATTCTTTTTCAAGTTGCAGTAGAGGTAAGCAGACCCATTTCTAAGCCAAGAAATAAAAACTCTCTTTAGTCTGGTCCCAGTGGCCTCCATTTTACACAAGATTGCAGATCCTCTGGACACCCACAGCTGTTGCTTGCTGTCTTAGAACACCAAATTGGGGTGAGGTCTGTAATATATTCTGTTTTGCTCAGGCACTGCAAAATGAAGTTGTATCCCAGGCTTCACTCTATAGCAACCTTTTGCAATTGAAGGAATCACTATTTTCAGTCGCCTCCAAAGATGATGTGAAAATGATGAAGCTACATTTGGAGCAACTGGATGAGAGATGGAGAGATTTGCCACAGATAATTAGCAAAAGGTTGGTTTTTTTTTTTTAAAGCTTCTAACATTGTTTTTTATAAAAGGAAAACCTATAAATTAAGAAATAATAGTTTTGTTTACTCTTCTTTAAGCCAGATCCATTAGGAGATAATTATAGAAAAGAAGAAAACTACTTTATTTGTCATCTTATAAGTCGAAGTGCTCAAAATAAGAATTCCTGATGAACTTCAATTAGAAATTTCAGTCTCATAATCTGGACAAATGATCAAATTAGTTGAAATATATTGAAGCTAGTAGAATTGCTCATATTTTTACTAATCATTGCCCAAGCTGTTTTGTATAGGAGAAAAATGATAATTAAAGAATTTCCCTCATGTCTCTCTCTCTGCCTCTCTCTCTGTCTCTCTCTGTCTCTCTCTGTCTCTCTCTTTTTCTCTTGCACACACACAATACAAACACACACACACACATCTCACATGACATATATGCATGTATGTTTCATTTTATCCTAATTTACATCTTTGTAGAAAACAATGAAAACTATTATTATATTAAATGAAGACAAAAATGAATTCTATTTCAATTAACTAGATGATTGCCAATTGCCCTTTATACCTTTTTAATATGTCAGAAAACACTTTAAATTGGTACTGATTACGCATGTGATCTTTAATAAGATATTTGACCTTTCTGATCACTTTTTAAAATTCATTCATTCATTCAGCAATTATTTATGAGCTTCTATAATGAGTAGAGCACTCTTCTGTATACCTGGGATACAGAGTTCCTGAGTCTACTTTGATGGAGTTGGTCCTTGTTCCATTGCTTATTCATTCAATTATTCACTCAATCAGCAAATGTTTATTGGGTGTCCGCTGAGTACCAGACACCATATCTGGAGCCATAAAAATAAATAAAACTTGCCTTCAGGCATCTCACAGATCAGCATGGATATAACATGGAAACCAACTTTTTGAGATCAGAATTTTATGAAAACGAAATGAGGAATATTTGAATGAGTTCAGGGAAGATTTACAGAAAGATTTGATGCCAGCTCTTTAGAGATGAATAATTTTCTATAAAATAGAGCAGAATCTGCCTCTGCTTAGCTCGTAGAAGGAAAATAAAGGACTTTTAATGATACAATGTATGAAGACATTCAAAATGTAATTTATGCGTGAAAAGATGTTGTGTCAAAGATTTTATAAGGATTAAAACATGAAGATCCATTTAAGAGGTTGAAATTAGGATTTGAACCATTGTAATATTAATATCTTATTGTTGTTTTTCTTTTTAAAAAAAGATTTATTTATTTATGCATACAAGAAGTGGGGTGTAGGCCAGAGGTGTGGGGGGGTGGTAGTGGTGAGAGGATTTGCCAGAGACAGAGTGGAGAGCAGAACAGACAGATCGACTGAAATACACTGCTGAGGGGAGCAGCAGGCGAGATAGGAGAGGTCTGCTGCGCCATGTGGGGAGCTCCCTGGTCGGGGATCGAACTTGTGCTGCAGTGGCTGCAGATAGCTTCATAGTGCTGAGATTCAACCCCTTATGCCCCCAGGGGGGCCCAAGTTGTTTTTCTTAATGCCAATTTTGGATTCTGTCTTCAGATCATCAATCATGAATCACACTCATTCATTCACTGCACGAGCAGTGACACCACCCCTCTCGCCCTGGGTTAAAGGTCAAGAATTCCTTCTTTTTCCTGGTGGGACATTTTAACTTTAGCACCTCTCTCTCATAGGATTCATTTTCTTCAGTCTGTGGTGGCTGAACACCAGCAATTTGATGAGCTGCTGCTTTCCTTTTCCACCTGGATTAAGCTATTTCTCAGTGAACTGCAGACAACATCTGAGATAAATGTGGCAGACCCTCACGCCGCTCTCGCTCGGCACAAGGTAAAGTGTGTTTTACGATTGAAGCAGAGTTTGTTCATAAAAGAGCCCTTGATTCCAAAGGGATACAACATTAAAAAAAAAAATTCTCAGCAGCAGTTCAATTTGATATTTGTATGTAAGTGTTTCAATAAAGGAGCATATGGGTCCAGGCAATGTGTTATACAGATGAATTAAGCAAATAAAGTAAGCAGTCACCTGAAGACACAGTTTCTTCAAAGTGAAGCAACTGATTTTTCAGGTGAAGTGATGAGAACTTGTAATTTGAAGCTTTCCAGTTTAGTTTGTTTCAATGTTGAGAGCTAATGCTGAAGTCCAGTGCTGTAACGATCGTAGTTTTTCTGACTTATTGTTTAGCTTAAAAGTTATTTTCAAATCATAATTTATTTTCCTTTTTTTATAAATAAGACATAATACCTATCCTGGCATAAAGAAAAAACAACAAAAACCCATTTTAAAATGCAGAAGTTGATCATCAAGTATTGGGATAATTACAGATGTGAGGGAGGAGAGGTGCTTTTCAGGTTGATTGAGTAATCAAATTAACATCATATAGATTTGTAGGAGGGAAGAACCAAATTCACACACATACTCGGAATCCACATAGACATGGAGACTTCAGAGTCAGTGGGGAGAAGTGAGGAGCATGTCTTGAGCTAAGGGGTGACTCAGGGTTCTTGGGCTTCAAAGAGTGAGACGGGGTATTTACATGACAAGGAGAAGCTGACTCATATGATGAAGTCCAGTGCTCTCTAATTAGGTGTTCCCCTTGCCATGTAGATAGGTTTGCCCAAAAGAAAGTTTATTTCTGGTAAAAACCCTAATTCTGGGTAACACCCCCAATTTTCATTCTTCTATCAATAGTTTGTTTTTGTGTGCGTAGGAGAACTGGGGTGTAGGCCAGAGGTATGGGTGATAAGAAGAGTCACCAGAGACAGAATGGGGAGAACAGGTGTCTTGACTGAAATACACTGCTGAGGGGAGCAGCGGGTGAGGCAGGAGAGGTCTGCTGCACCATGCGTGGGTCAGCTCCCTGACCAGGGATCGAACTCAGGCCACACACAGGATGATAGCACTGAGACTTAACCCACAGGCCACCAAGGAGGCCCCTGTCAATAGCTTTTTTTAGCAGAGTGGTGAAAGTTTCTTGTGAGCCTGCAGGACTTTGACTGGCTTCATTTTAGAATAATCCACATGCCACAGAGACATATTTTGGGAAGGCCTGTTCTGAACATCTTGGGGAGTTCTGTCCTTCAGAGCTAAACCGCATAAGAGGCTGAGAACAACATTTAGCGGTAAAACATTAAATTTTCATTGAGAGCTCACCAGATGCTAGATTTACTCTTTGGATTTAGCCCAAGGGAAATGACTTTCTTAGGCTTTATGGCCTGAGAGAGTTTGACCGTTGAGCTAGATTCTCACTGTCAAACTGGCCAGGAGCTTTTAAAAAGATTGGCATCTCAAAGGGCAGAGAATCAATCTGTAAGTATTATAACACGCTCCAAAAAAACAAAACCTCTCAAGTTTATTAGTCATGCCTAGAAAGAGATGAAGGTCCTGGCATCATGACTGAGATCTGTAGTGTTTGCTATTAGGAACCCTGCTGAGATTTCCTTCACCACAGTCTCACCTGGGTAATCTATCTTTCTTTAAAGACCAGGCAATTAAATCTTTTGCAGGTTTTCATCTTCCTTCCCCAATACCTCTGAAGAGAGTCTCTTCAGAGGGCTCTGTAAGACTTAGCCCATTTATATGTGTGCTCATGTGTGTATACGTGTATATACATAGACACACACATATAATGTGTCATATATATGTTGTAGTTACACATGTATGTTATAGCTTTAGTGTATGTATATTAGATGCTAAATTAGAAGAAGCTGAAAATTTGGAAGATCTCAGAAGATATAGATCTATATTTATTATGTTTCTATAGGTACATAAAATTTCCTTGAATTATTTCTCTTCACAGAGAAATTCTTTTCCTTGCAAAAAATGAGTTCCAAATCAGAGTTGTGTTTTCTGTGTAATATAATTCAGATAGATGAGCAAAACAGGAAGCTTTTAGAAGGTTAAATAATACACCACTCATTGCATTTACAACATACTTGACATCGCAAATCCTGCATGTATCTGTGTCATACGCCCTCGCTCTTCCCTTCCAGGACCACGCAGCAGAGGTGGAGAGCAAGAAGGGAGACCTGCAGAGTCTGCAGGGTCACCTGACGAAGCTGTGCACTCTGGGCCGGGCAGAGGACCTGCACCTGCTGCAGGGCAAGGCAGAGGACTGCTTCCAGCTGTTTGAGGAGGCCAGTCAGGTCGTGGGGCGGCGGCAGCTGGCCCTGTCCCAGCTGGCTGAATTTCTGCAGAGCCATGCTTCTCTGTCAGCGGTGCTGCACCGCCTGAAGCAAACCGTGGAAACAACCAGCAGCATGAATAAGAAACAGTCTGCCATGTTAGAAAAGGAACTAGATGATGCTGTTCGAGAAGTTAAAAGGCTGGAAACGACTGCCGTCAGTCTCGATAGCATTCTCTCCAAAGCTCAATACCATCTTAAAAGTGGGAGTTCTGAGCAAAGGACTTCCTGCAGAAACACAGCTGATCATCTCTGTTTGGAATTAGAGAAGATCCAGAACCTTCTGGGAACCAAGCAAAGTGAGGCAGATGCCCTGGCTATGCTGAAAAGAGCCTTCCAAGAGCAGAAAGAGGAGTTGTTGAAGGGCATTGAGGACATTGAAGAAAGGGCTGACAAAGAGCGGCTGAAGGAGCTGACACGCCAGGCTCTTCAGCAGAGGTGACTGCCTCTGCGCAGAAGCCCTTGTCTTGTTCAGATGTTTACTTTTTGCTATGAAGTTAACGGCCATGCCAAACTTTCAAATTACCATATTTAGCAACTTCTTTTTTAAACAAAATAGTCTGAGGCTAAAATTAATGACTAATAGGGCATTTAAGAAGTAATAAAATTTCTATGGTTTCCTTGATTAACAGGGCATTTAAGAAGTAATAAAATTTCTATGGTTTCCTTCAGGATTTTCTTAGGGGGGAAGCCACTCTGGTATCTTACAGTAGAGGTTATATTAACTACTTTATAGTGATAGGAGATGAATGAAGAGAGAAAGAATGGGGAATGACTCTGTTATTTTGTAGTTCTGGTGGTAATAATATGAAGGAGGTCCTTTCTGGTGGCTATTAGCCCCTCAGAAAAGATAAACAAGCTTGTAAGTTGAGAGCAAGAGGCAGGATGTGGGTAGAAATAAAATAGTGAGAAAGTTCTCTGTGAGAGAGGAAATGAATACTCTGAAGCTTGGCCAGGTGATAAGCTGCCTTTTGATTTTTGTATTCATTCACTTAAATTGGGGATCAGCTTGGGGAAAAGGTTCTCCCCAACAACTTTTAACTGTTGCATAGAGGTGTGGAGAAGGCAGACAGGGGGCTTTAGGGAAAACACAGATGCTGTGGAAAAGGTGGCATTAAATTAAAAGATTTATGAAATCCTAGCCATATTTCACTTCACTGTATGGTCTTGGACAAATCACCTCTCTTCTTTAAGGTGGGAATAATGATAATGTCTACCTATAGCCACTATGGGGAATTAAATAGAATAATTCATATGTACTCACTTTATAAACTATGGCACTATATCAAAATGTAAGAATGAGAGCCCACAGCAGCCTCTGTGTGGCCTCTTTTTACCAGTGCTCAAATATTAATGCATTAGGGAAAAAACATAATCATTTTCACGTGGTTTATCATTTCAATAAACTAGGTAATTTAAAATTTAATTTTTTAAAAAATACATTTGTTGCAGAGTTCAGTAAAGCAAATTTTATTTTGAATGAAACATCTGTGGTTCTTAAATATTATTCTTTTACATGAATTGGTCCTCATGGCACAAAAAGATTTCTTAAAATGACCTCAGTACTACTTTGCCTACAAGGTCAGGCTAAGTCTTAAAAGTCTTATATCATCAAAGCAAAATTAAAAAGAGTATAGACTTATAGAACATTGAAGGTGAATAGTGAGAATGACTTAATGTTTTCTGAGGTACAGTCTGAATTTTGCAAAGTTAGCTTTAGAAGCATCTTTATCAGTTGATGTACATCTGTTTAATTGCTGTGTTAAAAATGTCTAACTATATGTATGTTTTATGGAGGGGAAATATTGGTGCATTATCTTTAATACATTAATAGCAAAGTAACTTTTTCATTTGTAGGTTGAGAGTTTTTAATCAGTTAGAAGATGAATTGAATTCTCATGAGCATGAGCTATGTTGGCTGAAAGACAAAGCTAAACAAATTGCCCAAAAAGATGTAGCTTTTGCACCCGAAGTTGACAGAGAGATTAACCGCTTAGAAGTCACCTGGGATGATACCAAAAAACTAATTCATGAAAAGTAAGTTTAAAAAAATCCATGTCTTCTTCCAATTTTCTACTTATTTTGTGACATGGGGCCACTGCCCACTGATTTGTGTTGACATGTTCAAGAATTGACTGTCTCACACCATCTTAGGTATTCTGTCTTTTTACTAATATTAAAAATGTAGCCCCACAGAACGTTATTGAAGTGGTTCTCTTGAGTGAAAAATTACATTTGAATTTCAATGCTTTTAAGAAGGGGTTGTCCATGACTACAGAGGGCTACAGTGAGAGCCTTACCCTTTGTTTTTAGTTTTCTACTTTGTTGTACTTGTTTGTAACTGAGAATTCACACACAGTAAATGCAACTTTTTAAATGTACACCCTTAAACTGTATGAGTTACAGTTGTGTAACTCTCACAACTGTCAAATTTCCTTTTTAATTTATTTCTTAAGTATCAAAGCATTATAACATTATGTAAGTTTCAGGTGTGCATCATTAAAAAACATGCAATATTAAGTTCAACATGAAAATTCAGGTTCACACTAACAATTCAGTTTCATGCTAACAGTCCGACCTCCTGAAAACCTCCTCATGTCTTTGCAGGCAATCCCTTTTCTCACCCCAACTTCCAGCCCCCTAGTCCCTGGCATTTACTGAGATGTCTTCTATCTCTATAGTTTTGTCTTTTTCATACTAACAGGTAAATGGATTCTTTCCAATTTGGGCAATTATAGATCAAAACTGTAAACATTCATGTTCAATTTTTTTGTGTATCCGTTAGTTTTTATTTCACTTGGGTAAATAGCTAAAAGTAGGATCTTGGGTTATACACTGTCTGTTTTTAATTTTATAAGAAATCACCAAAGTAGTTGTACCATTTTGCATTCGCACAAGCTTCCTGTGAAAATTCCAGTTGCTCTATCATTCCCAGCACTTGATTTTATCAAGTTTTTGTTGGCTTGTTTGAGATTATAGTAGATGTGTAAAGATATGTCATCATGTTTTTAATTTACATTTCCCTGATAACTAGTAATACGGGACATATTTTGATAATATTTGCTCTCTCTATATCGTCTTTATTAAAGTGCCAGTTCAAATTGGCCAATTTTTTGGAACTGTTTTCTTATTACTTAGGTCTTTTTTTATATCAATATAATTTCAATAAAAAGCATATCAGAATTTTTATACAAATTGACAAACTGATTCTGAAATTTGTATGTAAAGGCGAACACCTCAAAAATTACAATTTTGAAGAAGAATTAGAGAATTCACACCATCTGGCTTCAGTGCTGTGTTGGCTAAAGAATAAGCATGGGGACCAGTGGAACAAATATTGTCCAGAAATAGACCTATACATACATGTTCAACTGATTTTTCTCAAAAGTGCAAAGTCAGTGCTTACTTTATGAAATATAAATTGAAATATGATATATAATTGGGAAAATTTTTTTAAAATGTGACACCTACATAAGTCTGAATTATCAGGAACATATATTGTATCTGTTCTTGCCGCTGAGGCCACAGATTGTGTTTTAATAGGTGTGTGTATTCTTGATTTATGGAAAACATTTGGACATTAGCTCATTTGGACATTAGTTCATTTGTATTGACCAGCACTCTTTTGAGTTTGTAGGTAGAAATATAGGTTTGTTTTGATTTCAGCATCCTTCTATATATTTTATATAGTTATAGATCAGGTCCAATCATAGGGAACTCCTAATGGTAAATAATGCATGTTCTTTAATCATTCAGCCAGGGGCAGTGCTGTGGACTTATTGATTTAATGAGAGAATACCAAAACTTGAAATCAGCTGTATCTAAAGTCCTAGAAAATGCCAGCAATGTGATTGTAACCAGAACTACTATAAAAGATCAGGAGGATCTTAAATGGGCTCTATCCAAGGTAAGAATTCAGAATGTATATATTTGACTAGATTGCTTCAGTAGATCTGTTTTCTACTATTATTCTCTACTCTTGTCAGTACACTTAGATGTAGATAATTCATACTGATGAGCTCAATTTTTTTTTCTAGGAATACTGATGTTTTAGGATTCTAGCAATTTCAAAAGTTATGTTTTATCTCTACCCACATCGTTCATTAGCAATAGTAGTTTCTACATAAGGTCAATCCAGAACTAAATTTCACAGAGGCAAATAATTTGATACGCTTGACTTACCAGTAATTATTTTATTAACTAGGGAAACATTTATGTCCACAGCATGAAACTGCCAAGAACGAGATGCATAATAAACAGAATGAACTGGATAACTTTACCAGTAAAGGAAAGCATTTGCTATCTGAGCTGAAAAAAATCCACAGTGGTGACTTCCTCCTGGTGAAAACAGATATGGAGAGCACTGTGGACAAGTGGCTGGATGTAAGACCACAAGTGGTTGGATTCCTTGGGACCCTGTGAACCATTTAAATATTTAAATTTTTCAATCCTATTTTTGGGTCAAACATTGTTTTGAGATGTGAATTCTATTTTTAACTGAATTAGTTTTAATGCAAAATTATATTCTCAAGGAAAATAGTGTCTACATAAAGTTTAGAAATAGGGAAAAGATCATTTGTTTTTCTTGTTAAAACTTATTGGCAGGTGTTCTAGAATTTCACATGGTAGTTTCAATTATAAATTGAAAAACTAAGTATTTTTCCTCTGAAAATTCTGCAGTTATGGATAAAATTGGAATGATTTTTAAACACCCTATGGGATATTAAACCATAACAATTTATAGTAACTTGAAGAAATAAGGCTATAATTTTTCATAGGAAAAAGTGGACTTATAATTTATATCTTAAGTTTTTGTTCTTATTCTGTCATTAAATAGCAATGTAGTATGTCACCACAGAACAGACCACTTCTCTTTGGAAATCTACACGCAATCCATATATACTTTGCGTTATTTTCCAACATAAAAATTCACTAATTCCATCCTCCCCTCCCATTATCAATACCTAGGTTCAGAAATCTAACCAATAGAAGTCACATTACAAGATAAATTGCTATTTGTATAAACATAATTCCCAGGGGCTTTATAAAGGCTTTAAAGGGACATTCTTATAAAGAGACGTTATTTTGATAGAAGTTTAAGCATTAATGCTTCACTTTAAACATGCAAAACTGGTTGCTCCCTGTGTATTATTCTATGAATAAATCGAAGTATAATTAATGCCCCTGCTTTTTTATATCTCAGCCTTACAAATAAAATTACTTATTTCAATCATAAATATAATACCACTAGAGATGGAAACTAGTCTCTAGAATTCAACCTTAGACTGAGTTGTATTACAGGAGACTCCAATAGGCCAGGTGTTAGTTTCCTAATTTGCAAATAAAAATGAAAGATCTCAGAAATTCAATCAACTCTCCCACTGACAGGCATGATTTGTAAGATGGTTAACAATTCCTTGAGATGGGTGCACTCATTAACTTTTAATAGTTATTGTAAACTTTGTTTTTTAGCCAGAATGGAATGTTCCAAATAGGAAAAGATTGACATTTCAGTACTTTGGGAAGACGGAGCATCTTCAGGCCTTTTTATGTTTTCTCTCCCAGGTATCAGAGAAAATCGAGGAGAATATGGATAGGCTGAGAGTAAGCCTGTCCATTTGGGAGGATGTACTTTCCAGTAAAGATGAGATTGAAGGATGGTCAAACAATTCTGTTCCACAGCTTAAGGAAAGCATCAGCAACTTGAATAATAGCCTTAGAGCAGAAAAATTTCTTAAAGAATTTGAGGTAAGTTGAACATACTTACAAATATGAGCTTGTTTTGTAACATTGATGAGAATATGAAAAATAAATGAAAAAAATCCATTCTCTAAAGTTCATTCTTCCTTTGGGAGACACGTATGTGTGCCATGAAACTCTGAACTCTCTTTTGCCATTTACTCGAATAGGCTATAAATAGGTTAAGAATAAGAGATGGGTTTTACATTTTGTATTTTTATTACTTCCTAGCTAGGGCTCTTTATTTATGGGTAAAATCCCATAAAATCTATGCTTTTTTCCACTCTGAACATGGAGTGGAAAAAGTGGCTCCATCTTATTTGAAGCCAATTTAAGGTGTTTGTAATTTAGTAACATTAACATTTAGTGCCTATTTTTTTTTTCTTTAATCAAGCAGAATGTGGACTGAGTATTGCCACATGCCAAACACTTCTACTAGGGACTTGGATCTTATACTTCCTTTACAGAAATGGAAGAAAATTCAGGACTGGAAGGTCACTGGTCACCATAGAATGTGGCCTTTAAGTCCTAGGCCTCAATTCATTTTAAACTTTTATTCCAACTTCTTGCATTCATTTCTTCTTTCACTTACCAAATTCTCAATCAGCACCTAAAACATGCCAGGCGCTGTATTAGACACTGAAACTGTAATAGTAAAAAGACAACGCATGGCTTTTTTTTTTTTTAGGACATTTAACACTGTTTGCGTCACAATGTGTGTTCTATGTGAAGTCAAGCAGTAGTTGGACTGTGAGGAAGAATGAAGCGAGGTCAGGGGCAATACAATATCAAGAGACAACTTGTTTCACAGGGACCTCATTTATGTTCATGCATGCTCAGGTGCCCAGCCCTGTGCCTGGCACATATATGGAACAGGGCCGAGCACGTGATATAGTCTAAGATATGCGGGTGAATGATCTGTATTACCTAAGTTATCCAGGGATCTTTGACCCAAAGACTATTGGAGGAATTTTGCAACCTGATATATACTTTGAAAGGCCAACAGAAGTGGTGGCAATTATCGACTAAAATACAGTTGGGAGTGGGATATGGCAGTCCCTACCTGTTACCATTGATGTTAAATTAGCAGTATACCCCGAACACTGATGTTGCTAGAACAGTGCTTGTTCCAGTTGCAGATGTCTCTTACTGAGTTTGCAGGAATTTTGAGAGCAGTATGAAGTGCAACCATCCTTAAAGTGTAGATTGTAAATAAATTTGTAATGCATGATATTAAATGCAAAAGTATTGAATAATCAAAATGTTTCCCTTCCTAACCGCTGTCCTAAGTACCACTCTTACCCAGCCTCTTGAGCTACTGACGTCTGTTGTCTCTGTGTTGGAAGTGCCGTAGAGTGCCATGCTGTGTGTGTGTGTGTGTGTGTGTGTGTGTGTGCGCTCCAGCTCACATGCAGTGGCGTCAGGCAGCCTGGGTGGTGTAAATCCTGCCATCCGGGTCTTGTTCTTGGAAAGCCAGTTTTTTGTTGTTGTTGTTGTTTGTTTTTTTAAAGATTTATTTATTTATGCATACAAGCTGGGGTACAGGCCAGAGGCGTGGGGCGGTGAGAGGGTTCACCAGAGACAGAGTGGGGAACAGAACAGGCAGATGGAAGGAAATACACTGCCGAGGGGAGCAGCAGGCGAGGCAGGAGAGGTCTGCCGCGCCATGTGGGAATCTCCCCGGCTGGGCTTCGAACTCGCATCGCCACTGCCGAGACAGCTCCGCAGCGCTCAACCACTGCGCCACCGGGGAAGCCCGGAAAGCCGGTTGTTAAGACAGTATCTCCGTACCCCTACCTCTGACCAGCACCCAGGGTCCGAGGGCTGGGCCCCACGTTCAGTCTGTCCAGGTTCGGTTGCACATGGAAATGGGTTTTTTATGTGACTGACGGTCCATGTGGTCCACCAGCTAAAAAGATCAGTGAATCCAGTTCAGCCCAGAGCCTGAGTGTGTCTTTGCTGCCAAGGTACAGGAAATGAAGGGCAGGTGTGTAGGTGTGAGCCCTTAATTGCCCAGGCTGCTCCCGGGGAAGGCCAGCGAGCCTGGTAATTAGCACATCACACATTACGGGGCAAGTAAATTACTTTCTGGATTGAAGGAATTGTGTTTGCTACTGTCCACAAAGTACCACGTAATGTATTGGGTTGAGAGGGATACTTTATGGAATGTTTCTTTGTGGCGCCAAATAATTAATGAAGTTTACAGGCATCTAATTTGTTCAGTAATGATTCTTGGGCTGTTCTTTCTCTTTTTATGTTAATGCTGGTGAATTTAAAAAAGACCAAGTATTAGATGTCAGTGTCCTAATTCACATGTTTTCTATTTAAATGACTATTCAATTTGTATTTGAAATATTTCTTATGTATTACATAGTCTCTAGTAATGAGGTATTCCTGATGGTCTTTGAAATGCTTCCTGGAGAGTTTAATGTCCCAGAGTAACCAGTGGTACTTACTGATAGTGAATAAATGGCAGTTAGTCCATTGAAAATTCCCTCTGACTCAGACCTTTGGTTAGTGCTTAATTTTTTTCCAGGAACTTTTTTTCCAGTAAAATAGGGTGGGAAAGAAAGTTTAATTCCACATACTCCCTCATATTCCAAGTGAAAGTTTGTGGTGACATTTCTCCACATTTATAAATAACAAATTTGTTTTTTACCCTGGCTTAATGTACATTTAGAAATGAAATGAAATTTTTATGTGCTATAGCTAATATATCAGTCTTGGGACTAGTTATGCTTTTACCTACCCACACCCCCTCTCTTTTTTTGGCAGTCTGAAGTTAAAAACAAAGCTTTGAAATTGGAAGAACTTCATTCTAAAGTTAATGATCTTAAAGAGTTAACTAAAAATCCAGAAACACCACCAGACCTTCAGGTAAGCAATCAGGCTGTTATCAACTAGACTCTGTCTCATACACACACACACACACACACACACACACAC